>MU675355.1:10590-80703 GCA_026770625.1 Nicotiana glauca
AATTGCCAATGGGTATTTGGGTTTGAGAAATATGAAAAATGAGGTCTAAAATCGTCTTAGTATGAAACATGCAGGCTGCAGATGTGAGAAATGCGAACATGGGTTCGCAATTGCGAACCCAGCAGGTCTGGGAATTGTGAGATATTAGTTCGCATTTGCGAATAGTGGGCCTCAATGCAGACTTCGCATTTGCGATATTCGACGCTGCATTTGCGACTGGGCGGCCCTCGCATTTGCGATCCAAGCAGAGATCCTCCCTTCTCACATTTGCGATGGAGAATTCGCATTTGCGAGTCTCGCATTTGCGAGTCTCGCATTTGCGAGTCTCGCATTTGCGAGAAATCCTTCACAAATGCGAAGACACCAGGCCTGACCTGCAACTATTTTTTCAAAGTTCTAAAATGCAACTCGACACCTATCTAAAACTCACCCGAGCCCTCGGGGCTCCAAACCAAACATGTACACAACCTCAAAGGTGAAAGAAAATTCTCAATTCTGAAGCTTTAAGGTGAAATAATCGACTAGGATTGGATTTTTGAGTAAATGGCCTCAGAATCGGGATTCGAAGGTTCCAACAGGTTCGTTTGATGATTTTGAACTTGGGCGTATGCCCGGATCGGGTTTTGGAAGACCCGGGAATGTTTCGGCACCTATTGTGGAAGTTGGCATTTTTGAAAGAATTTCATAAGTTTGGGTTGAAGTGCATTTTAGTGTTATTGATGTTCGTTTGGGATTCTGAGTCTGGGAATAGCTTCGTATGGTGATTCTGGTGTTGGGAGCGCGATCGGAAGTGAATTCGGAGGTTCGTGGGTCATTTTGGAGTCATTTGGCTAAAGATATAAATTTGAAGGTTTTTGAGGAGTTTGACCGGAAGTGGACTTTTTGATATCGGGGTCGGATTCTGATTTTGGAAGTTGGAGTAGGTCCGTAATGTCGAACATGACTTGTGTGCAAAATTTGAGGTCAATTGGACTTGATTTGATAGGTTTCGGTATCAAATATAGAAGTTTGAAATTATAAAGTTCATTAAGCTTGAATTGTAGTGTGATTCATGGTTTTAGAGTTTTTTTATGTGATTTGAGGCCTCGACTAAGTCCGTGATATGTTTTGAGACTTGTTGGTATGTTCGGATGGGGTCCCGAGGGGCTCGGGTGAGTTTCGGACCATTTCTAGACCATTTTTAGCTACTGGTTTTTGGCTACAGCAGTGTGCTACGTGATCGTAGGGAATTGGTAGCGATCGCGATGAGTAAAATGAGAGAAAATGGCCAGTGATTCGCGATCGCGGAATGGCTTTCGCGATCGCGTAGAGAAAGGTTTCTGCTGCACTATTCTGACTTTGGAAGCTTGTTTCTCGCAATCTATAAGGAATTTGGAGCTGATCCAAAAATGAAGATTGTATCCCTTTGTGTCTAGTTTTTAGAAAATCAAACCATTTGGCATTTGGAGTTGTCTACGAAAAGTTATGAGTGGTATACTACAACCTATCCGGGAAGAGTTTGGAAATCACAAAGAAGAAATTTGTGTTGCACAGGGCTGACTTTGGAAGCTTATATCTTGTAATATATAAGGAACTAATAGATGATCAAAGCATGAAAGAAGTAGTCCTTGGAGTCTAGTTTTGAAAAATTTAAACCATTTGGAATTTTGAACAAAATGTTATGGCTATTATACTAGAGACTGTCTGGAAGAGCTGGGCATTTGTTCTTTGCGATTGCGAAGCATTTTCCGCGATCGCGAAGAGTAAATACCTGGGTAGAAGCTATATTTCGAGGTTTCGGCCATTTTTATCATATTGGAGCTATGGATCTTGGATTGAAGCGATTTTTTAGGCAATTTTCACCATATGGATTGGGGTAAGTGTTATAGATCCGAAAGTAATTATACTTCATGATTCTATGGTTATATTCATCATTTATTTCAGATTTAAATTGAAGAAATTAAGATTTTTGTAAAACTTTTCAAGAACGAAAATTCAAGATTTGGAGGTCAAGTTGTTATCGAAATTTGATAAAATTGGTGTGGTTGAACTCGTATCGGAATGATTTATTGAATTTTATGAGTTTTTTTAGAATCCGGGCACATGGGCCCGAGGGTGATTTTGTCAACTTTTGAACGGAGTTAGGAATTTATCTAAATTGAATTGTTGTGAGTATTAGAGCATATGTTTATAGATTCTCTCATTTATTGGCTAGTTTGGAGCGTTATGCATCGATTTGAGTCGTCAGAAAGGTTTGGAAGCCGGTTTTGCAACTTCAGAACGAGGAGAGTCTCCTTTCTAATTTTGTAAAAGGGAATTGTCCCCATAGGTGAATTAATTGGGTGTGTGCTCCTATTTGTGGGGGCTACGTACATACAAGGTGATAAGAGTCCGTGCGTAGCTACTATTATGCGTAAGTCTGGGTAGTTTAGGATCCAAAAGCATGCTCTATTGTAATATTTGGAATCTTATTGTCGATTTAAAATGCTTAAATCATATTGAATTGGTAAATGAATTTCTAAAGGAATTAAACATTATTTTCTTGACTGTTAAAGAGAATTGTTATTTCGTTGGGTAATTGTTTTTCCATGATGCAGTCTTGATTGCTTTTTTGAATGTGTGTTTCTATGTTTACCTGCGTCGCATGTATGATTTGCGAGCGGGGTGCTTGTTTATTTATATTTGACCACGTCCCATGAATGATTTGCGAGCGGGGTAATAGATGCATCTATGGTTCACGTCATTCGACCCTATGGCAGTGCACAGTTTAAATATTGTTGGATCGGGTCGTACGTCCTCGGCATGATTTGCGCATGCTTGTATTGCTTGCCTTGATATTTATAAATGAGGATATTGCTTCCCCGGATTAAGAATAAATGTATAAATGATGAAAATGAATTTGGAAATTTCCCTATGAATAGGAGAATTGTTTACTTGATTTACTCTATTGAGTAACAACCATTTTTTTTTATAAAAACCCCTCAATTTACTATATTATTGATATATTATTATTGGACCACTAGTAAATGTCGATGTCGACCTCTCATCTCTACTTCTTCGAGATTAGACGGGATACTTACTGAGTACACGTTATTTTTTTTGTACTCATGCTATACTTGTTGTGCATTTTTGTTGCATAGGCACATATACCCCTAGCGGCCCAATAGGCGTAGCAGCATGGATGATACAGAGACTTAGGTGAGATGCATCTCTCAAGGCGATCAGCAGCCGACATAGTCTCTTTCAGTGTATAGTATTTACCTTCTGTCCAATTTGTATTCCGGACAGTTATTGCACTTTGTTTGATTTCCTAGAAATAGCTCATGTAGTTGTGATACCGGTTTCTGGGATGATTATAGGATTATTAAATATTGAGTTTGTTAAAGACATCATCTTATTTCAATGAATTTTATTATTTATTGTTTAATGTATAAAAGGAATGATTTCAATAAATACTAAAATGGAAATTTAATTAACTTCTTGTTGTTAGCTTGCCCGACAGTGGTGTCCGGTGCCATCACGACCCTTTATGGATTTTGGGTCGTGACAACATGGTATCAGAGCACTAGGTTCACTTAGGTCTCACGAGTCATGAGCGAGTCTAGTAGAGTTTTGCGGATTGGTACGGAGACATCTGTACTTATCTTCGAGAGGCTACAAGGCTGTTAGGAGCATTTCCCTTCTTGATTCCTCATCGTGCGGTTTGATTCCCTTGAGGCTTATGCCTTCATTTCATTCCCATTCAATCTTATGTGATGTGAAGCGATGGTTCTAAATCGAAAATTGAGGAATTGTAATGGTACTGCAGATGTGGTGCGTGATGTTTCCTCCTTCGTATTTGACTGGGTAGCGAAGGATGAGGAAGGGCATGTGGGAAGTGTCTTGTGGTGATAAACTCCTAGAAGGCCAAGTGTGAGAAATAGGAGTTGAGTAGTTGCTTAAAGGAGTGAGTTTGACCAAAGTGGGAGAGTGGAAGAGTAGCATATGGGTTCAGTGGTAGGATAACTACACACCTTGAGGAAATGTTTAGAGTGAATTGGGATTCACGATGGTCAGTGACTGGGTGTGCGAGATCGATTTGAAATATTAGCCGTCATACGACAGGAAATTGGGTATATCAGAAAAGAGTTGCTTGATATGAAGAAGGATACACCATGACTTTGGATTGGAATGTATTGTAGCGCCTCTAGTTTATGTCAATGAGGAATTAATGGACTTGTGCAGCTAGTGAGTGAGCATGGGCTCAGCATGGGTTATTGATTTCTTAGTAGTTGGGTAGTGCAGCTTCATTGGGAGATGTCGGCATGTAATAGGTGGGTTATCTCCTGTGAGCAGGTCAGTGGTCGCATGGTTGGCGAAGTTTCTACGAAGGATTTTACTGGTTATCCACTAAGAGTTCGAATATATGAATGTTGCTAGAGATTCAGAGTGTTTATGAAATGCTAACGGAAGGATTTCGAGGAATTTGGCGGCTTGATTGCGCAAGAACATGTCAATAAGAGATAAAGGACCTTGGTGGGTTCCAGGGTTGTGTAATAGTAGCTTCAAGCTAAGTGGGAGAGTCCCACTGCCTATGATTGGGTTGCATGGTCGTCTATTTATGAGATTTCTGGTTATTGGTATATTGGCGAGATATTATGACTATGGAAGAGGGTCATCAGTAGTGGTTTGAGCAAAGAATTTGAGGAAAGAGTGCTATAATTTGCCTTATTGATTATATTCGGGACCAAGTCAGAGTGGGTGGCTCTCAATAACGGTCCTAGTGGATTCAAAGGTTAAAGTATGGTGCCTTAGGATTTCGAGTCCATAAGTATGGTTAAGAATCGAGCTTTTTTAGAAGATTATGATAAGAGGCTCGGAATGTTCTATGATTTTTTCGACTTGCAGTGTAGCATTAGGAGGAAAATGATAAAAAGACTTCGGATTCGTAGAGGAATTATCAAAATGGGTATATCATTTGAAGATGCGAATGTGCGTGCAAGGAGGGTGTGAAACGGTTCATGGGTTTGGAGACAATGTGGTCTCGTGGAATAGGGTTACTCAAGATGAGTGCGGATTTAGGTTGGTGATGTAAGGAATGGAGCTATTATTATCTCTAAGGCAAGTTAAGGATGAATTAGAAGAAGTTAGATTGATTAGCCATCGTTGAATTTCATAATGGTGGTGGTGATCAATTCCTTCAGTGTGATTAAGTTATACATGTGATTTGTGGTTGTACGTGCGAGGCTTAACGGCCGCCGTAGTTGATTTTATTTGGAAGTATTCAAGTATTATGGCCTTGTTATGTGTAGGCGGATCCCGGAAGGGTCATAGTGGTTTAGACCACTACTTGAGGATTTGAATGTTCTACGGTTATGAGAATTCACTCGCATGTAGCTATGGTTCTCTTGGAATGAGTTAAGTAAAAAGTTTCTATGTGATGAAGTGTTTACCCTAATAGTGGTTCAGGAGTTATGATGAAATTTTAGTACTATCACATATTGGCTTGTTAGGTACAGTGAGCGGTATGAAGTTTGAAAGTGAGGATCAAGATTGCGGTTTGGTGTTTGACGAGGATGTCACGAGCTCGATGAGCAAGAAGGGGATTTGGATTTTTGGAGTAAGCTGTTATTGTCTTCAGCATCACCTAATATCGACATTTTGTGTCGGAGGCTTTGCATCTTGGTTACTGATTCTTGATATGCTTTACAACATTAGTGTGACCGGTGGTATAGATGTGAAGACTCGTTATCCAGTGCGGAAGGTCGTGGGAGCGTATCTTATGCGAAGATTGTATAAGTGTGACATGTAGTCACTTGATTGATTAAAGATTTAGACCAAGTATGAAGATTGTGGTAATATCACTAATTTGAGAATTTATGCCTGGAGGGCACTCGATTTATTGGGTTATGGACTGTGGAGGTTTGCTCCGGATATGAGGGTTGTTCTTGTGAGTTATGGAAAAAGGGGTTATTATGGACCCTTGAAAGGTTATTAGCCTAGTACGGTGCAGTCAGAATCGGCTCGAGGTCAGTGGGTGGATTTAAATATGAATATGGGCTCTACATCAGGCCAGATATGTTCATTTCAGCATGGCGCTCCTCATGGAGGAGTATCCATACGTTGGATGTTGTTTCGTTGTTTGCTATTTCATGTAATATTATATTGTGCCGTGTGAGCTGTGAGACGGCTTGATAAATTTCTTATGTGTTGAGGTTCCGCGTAGAGATGGTATTATGTGAGCAGGATGGCTCTTGTGATTCAAATTATATGTCGCACCTCAGTTGGGCTTGAGTTTTGTAGCTTATGGCGCTATTTGTCTTCCCAAGGATGGTATTATGCACTTAGCATGCTTGTAATCTATATTCACTATTTAGTAGTAATGAGCAATTTAGCTCGGTGTGTATCTCCTTATGTGAGTCCTATGTGCGGATCGGGTGGCAAGCCACCACGGGTATGTTGTTTGGATCGGGTTGCACGTCGCAATAGTATAATGTTGAGTATAGTTTCCTATATCTATTATTGTGTGTTTTTCTTCTCATTTTCCGAGGAAGGTTCATAACACCTTTTTCGTTGTCTAATTAGTTATGTGGGTTGAGTAGTCCTTTCCAGAGTTAGTTTCTTGTGTATCACATTCGAGTTTGTAGCTTGTTGTTATATTATGGCATTATATGTGATTTTGGCAGAGTTTCAAGTGGCTTATTGCTTGGGCAACTTATACTGGGTAAGACGGAATTATTGGACTTGGGATTCGATGAATCGGGTTTGTATGAAGTATATTAAAAGGCAAATAAAGATATTTGGTTCATAATGAGGCAATGGTTTTAGTCAAGAGGAAAGACTCAATGATTTGTTGATCAGCAATTGGTTATAAGTTTCTACACACCTCTTCTGTCGTGGCAGTGTTGCAAGAGTTGGAACATGACTTATATGTGTCATGAGGTTTGTTGTGAGCGTCAGATTCGTAGAATTTTGGCGGCTATTATTAGAGGATATTATTATGGTCATGTGGTTTATACAATGCAGTGTGGATTCAGCAAAGGTATGCAATGATGTATGGGTGCCTCATGTGGTGATTGATACGGTGTGCGTATGTTGGAAGTAGGCCTGGCAAAGAATTCCGGATGTTGAAATTTGGCTCTAAGGCTTATTTGCCTAAATGAAAGAGAATATTTTCAGATTTGATCGAGCTAATGTGCTCAACTGAGTTGTCATATCACGGGTAGGTGCATGAGGTGTTAAACAGTCATTTCGGACAACTCATGCGCAATTCTTAGCACGTTCGAGGACGAACGTATGTTTAAATGGGAGAGAATGTAATGACCCGAACGGTCGTTTTGAGATTTAGCGCATTCTTCGGCGGTTTGAGGCCATGCGCAACTTCACTTCACGCATTATGACTTGTACGCATGGTCGGAATAGAATTTCGGGAAGTTCGGAGTTGATTTGGAAAGAAAATTCTCAATTTGGAAGCTTTAAGGTGAAAGAATGGACTAAGATTGGATTTTGAGTAAACAACCTCAAAATCGGGATTCGAAGTTTTCAACAGTTTCGTATAATGATTTCGGACTTAGGCGTATGTCTGGATCGGGTTTTGGAATACCCAAGAACGTTTCGGCACCTATTGTGGAAGTTTGCATTTTTTAAAGAATTTCATAAGTTTGGGTTGAAGTGCATTTCAGTGTTATCAATGTCCGTTTAGGATTTTGAGTGTAGGAATAGCTCCGTATGGTAATTTTAGTGTTGGGAGCGTGATCAGAAGTGAATTCGGAGGTCCGTGGGTCATTTTGGAGTCATTTGGCTAAAGATAGAAATTTTATGGTTTTTGAGGAGTTTGACCGGAAGTGGACTTTTTGATATCAGGGTCGGATTTCGATTTCGGAAGTTGGAGTAGGTCCGTAATGTCGAATATGACTTGTGCGAAATATTTGAGGTCAATCGGACATGATTTGATAGGTTTTGGTATCGAATATAGAAGTTTGAAATTTCAAAGTTCATTAATCTTGAATTGGAGTGCGATTCATGGTTTTAGCGTTGTTTGATGTGATTTGAGGCCACGGCTAAGTCCGTGATATGTTTTGAAACTTGTTGGTATGTTCGGACGGGGTCCCGAGGGGCTCGGGTGAGATTCGGGGTGGTTTCGGACCATTTCTAGACCATTTTTAGCTATTGGTTTTTGGCTACAGCAGTGTGCTACGCGATCGCGGAATGGCTTTTGCGATCGCGTAGAGAAAAGTTTCCGCTGCACTGGCCCAAATTTGTAAGCTTGTTTCTCGCAATCTATAAGGTATTTGGAGATTATCTAGAAATGAAAATTGTATCCCTTTGAGTATAGTTTTTAGAAAATCAAACCATTTGGCATTTGGAGTTTTCTACGAAAAGTTATGAGTGGTATACTATAGCCTATCCGGGAAGAGTTTGGAAATCGCGAGGAAGAAATTTGTGTTGCACAGGTCTGACTTTGGAAGCTTATATCTTGTATTATATAAGAAACTGGTAGATGAACAAAGCATGAAATATGTAGTCCTTGGAGTCTAGTTTTGAAAAAGTTAAACCATTTGCAATTTGGAATTTTGTACAAAAAGTTATATATCAGAAAGTAATTATACTTCATGATTCTATGGTTATATTCATCATTTATTTCGGATGTAAATGGAATAAATCAAGATTTTTGTAAAAATTTTCAAGAACGAAAATTCAAGATTTGGAGGTCAAGTTGTTATCGGAATTTGGAAAATTGGTATGGTTGAACTCGTATCGGAATGGGTTGTCGGATTTCATGAATTTTTGGAATCTGGGCACGTGGGCCCAAGGGCGATTTTGTCAACTTTTCAAACGGAATTAGGAATTTATCTAAATTGAATTGTTGTGAGTATTAGAGCATATGTTTATGGCGTTTCTCATTTATTGGCTAGTTTGGAGCGTTGTGCGTCGATTTGAGTCGTCAGAAGGGCTTGGAAGTCGGTTTTGCAACTTCAGAGTGAGGTGAGTCTCCTTTCTAACCTTGTAAGAGGGAATTGTCCCTATAGGCGAATTAATTGGATGTTTGCTCCTATTTGTGGGGGCTACGTACGCACAAGGTGATGAGAGTCCATGCATAGCTACTATTATACGTAAGTCCGGGTAGGCTAGGATCCAAAAGCATGCTCTACTTGTAATATTTGGAATCTTGTTGTCGATTTAAAATGCTTAAATCATATTGAATTGGTAAATAAATTTCTAAAGAAATTAAACATCATTTTCTTGACCGTTAAAGAGAATTGCTATTTCTTTGGGTAATTATTTTTCCATTATAAAGTCTTGATTGACTGTTTGAATGCGTGTTTCTATGTTTACTTGCGTCGCATGTATGATTCGTGATCGGGGTGATTGTTTATTTATATTTGACCGCATCGCATATATGATTTGCGAGCGGGGTAATAGATACATCTATGGTTCACTCCATTCAACCCTCTGGCAGTGCACAGTTTAAACATTGTTGGATCTGGTCGTACGTCCTCGGCATGATTTGTGCATGCTTGTATTGCTTGCCTTGATATTTATAAATGAGGATATTGCTCCCCCAGATTGAGAATAAATGTATAAATGTTGAAAACGAATTTAGAAATTTCCCTATAAATAAGAGAATTGTTTACTTGCTTCATGTTATTGAGTTACAATCATTTGTTTTTTTATAAAAACCCTCAATTTACTATATTATTGATATATTATTATTGGACCACTTGTAAGTGTCGAAGTCGACCTCTCGTCTCTACTTCTTCGAGATTAGACGGGATGCTTACTGAGTACACGTTATTTTTTTTGTACTCATGCTACACTTGTTGTGCATTTTTGTTGCACAGGCAAATATACCCCTAGCGGCCCAATGGGCGTATAGCATGGATGATACAGAGACTTAGGTGAGTTGCATCTCTCAAGGCGATCAGCAGCCAGCATAGTCTCTTTCAGTGTATAGTATTTACCTTCTGTCCAATTTGTATTCCGGACAGTTATTGCACTTCATTTGATTTTCTAGAAATAGCTCATGCACTTGTGACACCGATTTCTGGGATCATTATGGAATTATTAAATATTAAGTTTGTTAAAGACATCATCTTATTTCAATGAATTTCATTATTTATTGTTTAATGTATAAAAGGAATGATTTTAATAAATATTAAAATAGAAATTTAATTAACTTCTTGTTGTTGGCTTGCCTGACAGTGATGCCCGGCGCCATCACGACCCTTAATGTATTTTGGGTCGTAACACGAACGTACCCATAATCATGATAATTAAATAATTAATGCGCTTCTAAATCATACTAACTATTAGGAGTTTTTAAGTTTGAGATAAGTTTGAGATTATTATAAAGCCATAGGTAGTATGAAGATCATTTGTGGATGTTGTGTAAGTTCTGATTAATAAATTGAGAACTAAATGTATTGGATAAGCTATTAGAAGAGGATATTACAATTACTAAGAGGTTACGTATTAAAACCTAGCTTGACAATTAATGAATTATTTAGAGCTCTTATGGAGTTCAACCTAAATGGACCAAACAATAACGCTGACATTTGTATGCTTTATGAAAAAAAATTTCGTTGAGAAATTTTCATAAAGCACTATCTTTTAGTAGTAATTTGTCATCTATAGATTCCATTTACTATATTATGGATTATAGATACCTTTTATGTGGTTATAAGATGTATTTGATGTATTTAAGCTATTGTATTCATGAATACAGTAGTAAAAATAGGCGTCAATCAGGGAAGTCCAGCTAATCAGTTGTATTCGAGTGTATTCGACTGTGTTCATGGAGTGAAACATGAGATTACAACTGGATATATTATTGTATTCGATTGTATTCACGACGTGAAATAGGAGATTATACTATTTTTAAAACGGAATGTGAATCAATTAACATAATAGACTCCCAATATAACTCAACAAACTCAATTATAACACATAAATTTTGTATTAGCTTTAAAAAAATTCTCAACTGAAAAATATCCCAAAAATATGGCAATCTTCAGAGAAATTATATAATACATCTGAATACGAAATCATATTAATTAAAAAATATATATGAATACATTCATGGCATATAGCGAGACAGTGAACACAATAAAATACATAGAATACAGTGCGATACATTGAAATACAATGAGAAAAAAGATAATGAATGCAATGAAATACATAGAATACAACGAGATACATTGAATTACAATAAAAAAAAGGACAATGAATACAATGAAATATATGAAAATACAACGTGATGCGTTAAAAATACATTAAAATATATTAACAGAAAATCAAGTTGCTCAGCCCCAAAATCCGTCGTCTTTGTTCAAGAACAAACCCTAATTTCGGCGAATCCATCGCCGAGCAAAAACCCATCGTAGCTTTTTTAAGCCTTTAGCTTTGATTCGTGTATTTTTAGAGGATGACGGAAAATACAATCATAGGATGAAGAGAGCAGTACCGTCGTAGCTTTTGTAAGCCCTTAGCTTTGATTCGATTCGCAATTGCCTTTGGGGTTAAGAAATCATTTTTCCCCATTTTTTAATTCAGGAATTGAGATAACCAAGTTCAAATCTGATGGAAAATCTAGGAGATGAAAGGAGACATAGAGAGAGAGTTGTACAACTGGATTTCGCCGGAGAGGAGGAGGTTCCCAAATCCCAACCAAGAGAAATGGTGGTCGGTCAATGAATCCAGTATTATTTGGAAGAGAGAATGACATGTATCAAACTAGAGAGAGAAAGAAAATAGTATAACTGAATAGCGTATTTAGTGGCTTAGGGGTAGGAGGTACCAAAATTAGATATTTTTCTATAAACAGTAAAAGGTATCTATAAAATATATTTTTTTTAAATGATACTTATTTAAAATAAATAAGATGTTAACCTTTGCTATATGAGGTAAAAATTCCTTCTTTAAATAACATTACGACAATGGCGAGGCTAAAAAGAAGTGAAACTATTAATCAAGTACAAAATAAATAACTTATTTATTAATGAGGATTATTTTTATAATTTATTAAATTAAACCCGATTATCTGTGAAAATAGCATGGGCTAGCCAGTTTTCGGACTGAAAATTGAAAAATAGCCAGCGTTTGCAAAGTCATTAAAAAATAGCCATACAATCACGTAAAAATGTCGTGTGGCAGCCACTAAGTAAGGTGGTCTTTATTTTTGATCCACTAATTATAATGCTCAGCAAAAATAGCCACTACTAATAGGAAAAAGATAGTTTTACCCTTTCTTCAATTCTAATATTCCCAAACCCTTGTTTTATTCATTCAGAAGAGGGAAAATTTAAGAGCGAAAATTTCAGGGCAAGTTTCGCGTGCTCCTTAGTATCTGTATCGTCCTCGCATGCAAACCATCTGCACTTAATTTTTCTCCTTCTTCATCTTCTCTGCATCGAACAATCGAACTGGTAAATTTTTTTTGTTTCTTTTATGTATTTTTGTTTGTGTATATGTGTAATCGCGATCAATGCTGTGTCAAGTATGTGTGAAATTTCAAAAATAATGATTATAAGTTGATTCGGTGTCGAATAAGTAGCGTATTTTTGTGAGGCTATTATTCATAAATTTTTTATATTGAAATGTGTTTGTGGTTCAATCAATATATTTGATTATGTAAGGACATTTCATAAAAATAGTCGTACAAATTCATAAGCTAACTGTGTTTATGAATTTTTAGTTAACTGTGTTCATAAAAGTTAAGGACCAAGCGACATTAACTTTTGAACTTGGAACTCAAAGTTAAGTACTGAGTGTCCTTAACTTTTGAACTTGAAACTTGAAGTTAAGGACCAGGTGTCCTTAACTTTGGAACTTGAAAGTTGAAGTTCACAACCAAGTGTCCTTAACTTTTCAACTTGAAAGTATAAGTTAAGGACTGCATGTTCTTACCTTTTTAACTTGTAACTCTAAGTTAAGGACCAAGTGTCCTTAACTTTTGAACTTGTAAGTCAAAGTTCAGGACTAAGTGTCTTTAAATTTTGAAATTGGAATTCAAAGTTAAGGACCAAGTGTCCTTTACTTTTGAACTTGAAACTTGAAGTTCAGGACAAAGTGTCCTTAACTTTTCAACATGAAACTATAAGTTAAGGACTGCCTGTCCTTAACTTTTTAACTTGAAACTTGAAGTTAAGGACCAAGTGTCCTTAACTTTTGAACTTGAAATTTGAAGTTCAGGACCTATTATCCTTAACTTTTCAACTTGAAACTTTAAGTTAAGGACTGCCTGTCATTAACTTTTTTACTTGAAACTTGAAGTTAAGGACCAAGCGCCTCGAACTTTTCAAGTTGTAACTATAAGTCCTAATCTTTATGTTCTTTTTCCTTCTTTGCAGTGTCATAATGGAAGGAGATCCTGTGTTCGAGTTTGATGTTTGGCGTAATTTTATGATCTATAGGAAAGTAGATTTACAGTATAAGGAAACAATTTGTCACGACCCCAAATACCTATCGTGATGAAGCCTATCACATTACTAGGCTAGTCAACTAAACAATTAACCATAACCCATTTTCTTTTGCATTAAGCCATTTTCTACACAGGTTTAAATACCATACTTTTCATAATAAGCGTTTAAAACAACATATAAATATGCGGAAGTCGATAAAACATGAACTACACAGCCCCATAAATCTGGTATCACGAGTCTAGAGCCTCTCATACAAGTCTGAATACCTACTACATCAATAGTTAGGAAATGCGGAAAAGATAACAAGATAGAGGGGAGAAACAGGACTGCGGACGCCATGCAGCTACCTGGAAATCCTAGTCAACACATTGGCCGCTCGAGCACCTGGATCTGCCCACAAGGTACAGGGAGTAACGTGAGTACGCCAAATCATTAAGTAACTAAAGTAAATAATTACTGAAAGTAGTGACGAGCAATTCAAAAAAAGCATCCAACTGAATAATCACAGGATAACAGATCAACTTTACAGTTTAAAACCAGTTTCTTCAAAGAATCAGCTTTTCCAGTGTAAAACATTTGAAATCAGATACTTAACAATATTTCCAACAGAGGCTTATTTAAAAGGAGAGTGAAATCAGTGAAAACATCATAACTGGGTCCCTCGGGCAAGAAATCACTCAAAATATGGCCTCTCGGGCAGCCTCTCAGTCACTCGTGACTCAACCCTCGTCACTCAGTCTCACAATATCTCATAATAATAGAAATCATACTAACCACTGCGGCGTGCAGCCCGATCCTTAAATTTATAGTCGACAACGCTCACCGGGAGTGTGCAGACTCCGGAGGGGCTCCTACAGCCCAAGCGACATATCGCTGCTGCGCGCAGTCTGATCCATAATATATATATATATATATATAAATCTGCGACGTGCAGCCCGATCCATATAAGTATCATTGCGGCATGCAGCCCGATCCATAACTCACATATATATAAATATCATCAAACTTAGGTTCTCGACCTCTCTCAGTCATCAACTTCACAACCTCTTGGGCACAATACTGGAAATTAGGGATCTTAGTCCAAATAGTTCTCTCATTTAGGAGTGGAAAGAATAAACCAGTTTTAGACATTTAAAGAGGTAAGACATGACTGAGGATATGCTTTTAGCAATTAAAGTGAGGAAAAATAGTCAAAATGCCCCTAAGGGTTTCTACAGGTCGACACAAGGCCCCAAACATGGCATACAGCCCACAATACAGTATAAATATCCAAAATACGAAATAATATAATACTTCCAAACCAAATACGCAACTTAATAGTCGCTACAGGATGGACCAATTCACAATCCCCTATCAGTGCACGCCCACACGCTCGTTACCTAGTATGTGCGTCACCGCGTTAATAAAAAACAAGTCAATTACCGGGGTTTAGTACCCTCAGTTCCAGATTTAAAATGGTTACTTACCTAAACCGGTGAACATAATACTTCGCAATGCCTTTTCCCTTCGAATCGACCTACACTCGCATCGAATCTATCCAAAATAAGAACGAGAACATCAAAATATGCTAAGGGAACGAAGCCCAAGCGAAAACAATCAAAATAATACACAAATTCCAAAATTGGCCAAACCCGACCCCCAGACTCACATCTCTAAACTCGATAAAAATCACATCACCGGAATCCTCATCCTCCCACGAGTCTATACATATCAAGAACACTAAAATCGGAGTCCAAATGGCCCCTTAAATCCTCATTTAATGTCTCTTAATCCAAAGCCCTAATTTCCCAATTTTAAGCTTAGATTTCCATGATTTATAGGTAGATTTCACAATAGAATCGAGTTTTAAGTCCAAAATTCTTACCTCCAAACGTTTCCCCTTGAATCCCTCTTCAATTTCCTTCAAAAAGCTCCAAAAATGACCTACTATGGAGGAAATAAACCTCACATTTGTGGACAAGACGAGTTTAAAAACATTCTGCCCAGGCCTTAATTTCCTTCTTCGTGAACGCGGTCAAAGCCTCGCGTTCGCGAAGCACAACTTAACTTTGACCAAATTTCCTGTTACACGATCACGACCAAGCCCTTGCGAATGCGATGCTTCCTCAAACTTACCCTTCGTGAACGCACCAACTATATCGCGAACGCGATGAACAAACTCGACCTCAGACCCAGCTGACCAAAAGATCCTACGCGAACGCGGCTCCCTTCTCGCTAACGCAATGCCTTACCTTACAATCCTACGCGACTGTGCCTCTCGTGAATGCGAGGCTTACAATCCCGTCCATTCGCAAATGTGGGACTCCTCTTCGCGAATGCGAAGGCCAAACCTAACGCCTCCCGCCTGACCCTTCGCGAATGTGAGGGTCCACTCGCAAACGCGAAGACCAAAATGTCTGCAACTGCTGGAACTCAAAATCTGCAACTTTCTTAACTTCAAAATGATCTGATTGACCACCCAAAACTCACCCTAGGACCCCATGACCTCAACCAAAGGCACAAACATAACCTAATACCTTATTCAAACTTGTATCAATCTTCAAAACACCTCAAACAACATCAATTCAACCAAAATACATCGGATTCAAGCCTAAGTTTCTAAAATCTTCCGAATTCCGCTTTTGATCAAAAACCCAACCAAACCGCATCCGAATGACCTGAAATTTTGCACACATGTCCCAAATGATACAACAGAGCTACTGCAACTCTCTAAATTCCATTCTGACCCCTATATCAAAATTTCACATATCAACAGGAAATCGCCAAAAATCTGATTTCGCCAATTCAAGCCTAAATCTACTCTGAACCTCCAAAACTCATTTCGGTCACGCTCCTATGTCACAAATCACATCCCGAAGCTAACCAAACCATCGAAACTCACATTTGAGCCCTCTAAAAGTCAACATCAGGTTGACTTTTCCAACTTATCCTTCCTTAGAAGAGACTAAGTGTCTCAAACCTTACCAAATCCTTTCCAAACCCTAACCAACCAATCCGACCACATATAGAACTATAATATAAAGAAATTAGAAGCTAAAATGGGGGAAATAGAGTGGTAACTCATGAGACGACTGACCGGGTCGTCACATCCTCCCCAACTTAAACAAACATTCGTCCTCGAACGAGTCAAGAAACATACCTGAAGCCTAAAACAGGTGAGGATATCTGCTCCGCATCTCTCTCTCGGTCTCCCAGGTAGCCTCCTCCATGGGCCGACCTCTCCACTGCACCTTTACTGAAGCTATTTCCTTTGACCTTAATTTCTAAACCTAACGACCCAAAATAGCTACTGGCTCCACATCGTAGGTCAAATCATCATCCAACTGAAGTGCTGAAATCCAGAACATGAGACGGATCCCCAATATACTTCTGGAGCATAGAGACATGGAATACTGGATGCACACTCGACAAGATGGGTGGCAAAGCAAGCTCATAATCCACCTCCCCAATACTCCGAAGTGCCTCAAAATGCCCAATGAATCGCGGGCTCAACTTCCCTTTCTTCCCAAATCTCACAATACCCTTCATGGGTGAAACCTTCAACAGAACCTTCTCACCAACCATGTAAGACACATCTCGAACCTTCCGGTCAGCATAACTCTTTTGCCTTGACTGCAATGTACATAGCCTCTCCTGAATCACCTTCACCTTCTCCAAAGCATCTTACACAAAATTTGTCCCCAATAGCCTAGCCTCACCGGGCTCGAACCAACCAACTGGAGATCTATACCGCCTCCCATACAAAGCCTCATATGGAGCCATCTGAATACTCAACTGGTAGTTGTTGTTATAGGTAAACTCTGCAAGCGATAGGAACTGATCCCATGACCCTTCGAAATCAATGACACAAGCACGCAACATATCCTCCAATATCTGAATAGTACGCTCGGATTGCCCGTCTGTCTGAGGATGAAAAGCTATGCTTAATTCAACCTGAGTATCTAACTCTAGCTGCATAGATCTCTAAAACTGCAATGTAAATTGAGTGCCCCTATCTGAAATGATGGAGACGTACCATGCAAATGAACAATCTCCCAGATATAGATCTCTGCCAACCGCTTTAAAGAATAGGTAGTACAGATAGGAATGAAGTGCACAGACCTGGTCAGCCAATCCACAATCACCCAAATAGCATCGAACTTCTTCAAAGTCCGTAGAAGTCCAACATTAAAGTCCATAGTGATCCTCTCCCACTTGCACTCTGGAATATCCATCCGCTGGAGCAAGCCACTCGGTTTCTGACGCTATTTCACTTGCTGACAATTGAGACACCGAGCTACAAATCCCAAAACGTCTTTCTTCATTCTTCTCCACCAATAGTGCTGCCTCAAATCCTGATACATATTTGCGGCACCCGGATGAATGGAATACCGTGAGTTATGGCCTCCTACAGAATCAACTCCCGAAGCCCATCCACATTGGGCACACAAATCCGGCCTTGTATCTTCAACACCCCATCATCACCAATGGTCACATCTCTGGCATCATCATGCCGAATTCTGTCCTTAAGGACAAGCAAATATAGATCATCATATTGGCGCTCTCGGATGCACTCATATAAGGAAGACCGAGAAACCACACAAGCCAATACCCGACTGGGCTCCAAAATATCCAACCTCACAAACCGATTGGCCAAGGCCTGAACATCAAATGCAAGAGGTCTCTCCCCAGCTAGAATATATGCCAAGATCCCCATACTCATTGCCTTTCGGATCAAAGCATTGGCCACTGCATTGGCCTTTCCTGGATGATACAATATAGTGATGTCATAATCCTTAAGCAACTCCAAACACCTCCGATGTCTCAAATTAAGATCCTTTTGCTTGAACAAGTGCTGAAGACTGTGATGATCAATGAACAACTCACAGGATACGCCATACAAGTAATGCCACCAAATCTTCGACGCGTGAACTATGGCAGCCAACTCCAAATCATGAACGGGGTAGTTCTTCTCATGGGGCTCCAACTGACGAGAAGAATAAGCAATAACTCTACCCTCCTGTATCAACACACAACCAATCCCAACTCTCGAAGCATCACAATACACGGTATATGAACCTGAAGCTGATGGCAAAACCAACACTGGAGCTGTGGTCAAGGCCTTGAGCTTCTGAAAGCTCTCCTCACACTTGCCCGACCATACAAATGAAGCACCTTTCTTAGTCAACTTGGTCAAAGGCGATGCGATAGATGAGAATCCCTAAACAAACCAACGATGACAGCCTGCCAAACCAAGAAACCTACAAATCTCCGTAGCAAAGGACGGTCTGGGCTAACTCTGAACCGCCACTATCTTCTTTGGATCAACATGTATACCCTCACTGGACACCACGTGTCCCAAGAATGCCACTGAGCCGAGCCAAATCTCACACTTGGAGAACTTTGCATAAAGCTTTTCCTCCCTCAATATCTGCAACACAACCTCAAATGCTTTGTGTGCTCCTCCTGAATACGTGAATACACCAGGATATCATCAATGAAGACTATGATAAATAAGTCAAGATAAGGCCAGAAAACATTGTTCATCAAATACATGAACGATGCTGGGGCATTGGTCAGCCCAAAAGACATAACCAAGAAATCATAATGACCATATCTGGTCCTGAAAGTCGTCTTAAGAATATCTAAATCCCTGATCTTCAACTGGTGATAACCTAAACGGAGATCAATCTTGGAGAACACCCTTGCTCCCTAAAGCTGGTCGAATAAATCATCAATGCGAGGCAAAGGATACTTGTTCTTAATTGTTACCTTGTTCAATTGTCTATAATCGATGCACATTCTTATAGTACCATCCTTCTTCTTCACAAATAGACTTGATGCACCCCAAAGTGATATGCTAGGCCGAATGAACCCCTTATCAAGGAGTTCCTAAAGCTGCTCCTTTAACTCCTTCAACTCCGTTGGTGCCATACGATACGGCAGAATAGAAATGGGCTGAGTGCCCGGCACCAGGTCAATACCAAAATCAACATCCCTATCCGGTGGCATGCCTGGCAGATCTGTAGGAAAAACATCAGGGAAATCCCTCACAACTGGAACAGAATCAATACTGGGAGTCTCAGCTCCGACATCCCTCACAAAGGCAAGATACGAAAGACAACCCTTCCCAACCATACCCTAGGCCTTGAAAAAAGAGATCACTCTAATAGGAACCTAATCAGTCGTACCTCGCCACTCGATCTATGGCACACCCGGTATAGCCAATGTGGCTGTCTTGGCATGATACTCCAGAATAGCGCGACACGGAGATAACCAATCCATGCCCAAAATGACATCAGAATCTACCATGCTCAACAATAAAAGATCAACTCGGGTCTCCAGACCCCTAATATTCACTACACACAACCGGTACACACGGTCTACAATAATAATATCACCCACCGGGGTAGATACATGAATAGGTAATGCAAGAATCTCACGGGGCGTACCCAAATAATGAGCAAAGTATGATGACACATAAGAAAAGGTGGATCTGGGATCAAATAATACAGAGGCATCTCTGTGGCAGACTGAAAAAATACCTGTAATAACAACATTTGAAGCAATAGCATCGGGCCTGCCTGGGAGAACATAGAAATGGGACTGACGGCCTGATGATCGACCTTCCCCTCTAGGGCGGCCCCTAGCTGACTGACCTCCACCCCTAACTGGCTGGGCAGGTGGTGAAGTAACTGTAGTAGAAGTCGGGGGTTGTCCCCTTTGCTGACACTGACCATCATGAAGACGAGGACACTACCTCCTCATATGCCCAAACTCTATGTACTCATAGCAACTCCTCGGTGCTGAAGATGGGGACTGAAGGGAACCCCTGGCACTGGAATGACCAGTAGAAGGACCTAGCATAGAGGAATCCTAGACTGATGGAGCACGGGACAAACTCTGAGTTGGAAGGGCACTAAGTTATGACTGGCCCTGATGAGAACTGTGAAAACCATGACTAGATAATGCCACATGATAACCTGGGCGAGACGAATGTGCCTGCCTAAATGAACGGCCCCTACCTTGCTAGAATAGACCCCTCTAAGGAGTCCTACTAAAGCTACTAGATCCCCGAGGCCTCTTGGCCTCCCTCTCCTTTTGCTCCTGACGGCGAACCGACTAAATCTCACAGGCGATATCAACAACCTCCTCGAATATAGCACCTGTCACCCTCTCCCTAATCATAAGAATCTGAAGCTGATATGTGAAGCCATCAACAAACCTCCTAATCCTCTCTCTATCTATGGGAACCAACCAAACCGCATGACAGGCTAACTTAGAGAACCGCATCTCGTACTACGTCACAATCATCTCCCCATGATGCAACTGCTCAAACTGCCTACGCAGCTCCTCTCGGGGTGACTGTGGCACATACTTGTCCAGTAAGAGAATAGAGAACTGTTGCCAAGTAAGGGGCACTGCACCAATAGGCCTACGCCTCTCATACGCCTCCTACCAAGTGAAGGCAGCCCCAGAAAACTGAACGGTGATAAATGCCACACCACTGGTCTCTAAAATCCCTATTGTACGAAGCATCCTCTGGCACTTATCCAAGAAGCACTGGGCATCCTCGCCCTCTGCACCACTGAAGGTCGGAGGCTGGAGTCTACCAAACCTCTCAAGTCGACATCGCTCGTCATCCGGCATAACTGGTACTACAAACTCCTAAGCTGGTGCAATCGACTGGGCTGGAGGTGACCCTAGTGTCTGGAGTCCCTGCACAACCTTCTTAGGTGTGCAAGCAACAGGGGTCTGGATACCTCCCCCGGTCTTAGAGGTAGTTGTGGTCATAGTAGTTGAGACCGCCTGAGCCAAACTGGTACACACTGATAAGATCTAAGCTAAAGCCTCCAGAAGGCCTGGAACCACAATAGGCACGGCTGGTGCCTGAGCTGGTGCTGCTGCAGCGTCCACAACTGGGACCTGATCCGGAACTGGGGTAGCTGGTGGATATGCAAGTGTTTCTCTACCTGCTCTGCCCCTGCCACAGCCTCGACCATGACCTCGGCCTCTGGTGGCCCCAGCTGGTGGAACTAGTGGTCGTCCATCCTGTTGGGTAGCACATGTCCTCATCATCTGTGAGAGAATGGAATAATAGAAGTTTAGTACTCGTATCAATAGATTCGTACGACAAGAATTTCAAGAATATGAAGTTATTCCTAAAGGTTCTGCGGCCTCTCGAGAATAAATACAGACGTCTTCATACCGATCCGCGAGACTCTACTAAACCGGGTCATGACTCGCGAGACCTATGTATCCTAGGCTTTGATACCAACATGTCATGACCCCAAATATCGGTCGTGATGGCGCCTGTCATTACTAGGCAAGCCAACTAAACAATAAAACATAACCCTTTTTTTCTTTTGCATTAAGCCATTTTCTACACAGGTTTAAATACCATTTTTTTCATAATAAGCATTTAAAACAACAGATAAATATGCGAAAGTCAATAAAACATGAACTACACAACCCCATAAATCTACTGTTACGAGTCTAGAGCCTCTAATACAAGTCGGAATACCTAATACATCAATAATCTAGGAAATGCGAAAAATATAACAAGATAGAGGGGAGAAACAGGACTGCGGACGCCATGCAGCTACCTGAAAATCTTCGTCAACACACTGGATCAGCTAAACAACCTTCACTCGGCCGCTCAGGCACCTGGATCTACACACAAAGTGCAGGGAATAACGTGAGTATGCCAACTTAGTAAGTAACTAAAGTAAATAAGTACTGAAAGCAGTGACGAGCAGTTCTAAAAAAAGAATATAACTGAATAATCACAAGATAACAGATTAACTTTACAGTTTAAAACCAGTTTCTTCAAAGAATCAGCTTTTCCAATGTAAAATATTTGAAATCAGATACTTAACAATATTTCCAACAGAGGCTTATTTAAAAGGAGAGTTAAATCAGTGAAAACATCATAACTGGCCCCTCGGGCAAGAAATCACTCAAAATATGGCCTCTCGGGCAGCCTCTCTCAGTCACTCATTACTCAACCCTCGTCATTCAGTCTCATAATATCTCATAATAATAGAAATCTTAATAACCACTATGGCATGCAGCCCGATCCATATATTTATAGTCGACTACGTTCACTGGGGGTGTGCAGACTCCGGAGGGAGATTCTACATCCCAAGTGTCATATCGCTGCATTGCGCAGCCCGATCATATATATATATATATATATATATATATTGCTGCGGTGTGCAACCCGATCTATATAAGTATCGTTGTGGCATGCGGTCCGATCCATATAAGTATCGTTGCGGCGTGCAGCCCGATCCATAAATCACATATATATAAATATCCTCACACTTAGGTTCTTGACCTCTCTCAGTCATCAACCTCACAGCCTCTTGGGCACAACAGTGGAAATTAGGGATCTCAGTCCAAATAGTTCTCTCATTTAGGAGTGGAAAGAATAGACCAGTTTTAGACATTTAAACAGGTAAGACATGACTGAGGATATGCTTTTATTGATCGGGTTGCACACCGTCAAAATGAACCTAAGGGTTTTTACGGGTCGGCACAAGGCCGCAAACATGCCATGCATCCCATAATACAGTATAAATATCCAAAATACGGAATAATATAATACTTCCAAACCAAAAGGCTTAATAGTCATTACGAGACGGACCAAGTCACAATCCCCTATCGGTGCACGCCCACACGCTCGTCACCTAGCATGTGTGTCACTGCGTTTATAAAAAACAAGTCAATTATCGGGGTTTAGTAGCCTCAGTTCCAGATTTACAATGGTTACTTACCTCAAACCGGTGAAAATACTACTTCGTGACGCCTTTGACCCTCGAATCGACCTCCACTCGCGTAGAATCTATCCAAAATCAGAACGAGGACGTCAAAATATGCTAAGGGAATGAAGCCCAAGCGAAAACAATCAAAATAATACCAAAATTCCGAAATTGGCCAAACCCGACCCCCGATCCCACGTCTCAAAAGTCAATAAAAATCATATCAACGGAGTCTTCATCCTCCCACGAGTCTATACATATCAAGAACACTGAAATCGAAGTCCAAATGGCCCCTCAAATCCACATTTAAAGTCTCTTAATCTTAAGCCCTAATTTCCCAATTTTGAGCTTAGATTTCCATGATTTATAGGTAGATTTCACAGTAGAATCGAGTTTTAAGTCCAAAATTCTTACCTCCAAATGTTTCCCCTGAATCCATGTTCAATCTCCTTCAAAAAGCTCCAAAAACAACCTACTATGGAGGAAATAAAACCCATATTTGCGGACAAGACGGGTTTAAAAACATTCTGCCCAAGCCTTAATTTCCGTCTTCACGAACGCGGTCAAAGCCTCTCGTTCGCGAAGCACAACTTAACTTTGACCAAATTTCCTCTTACGCGATCATGACCAAGCCCTCGCGAACGTGATGCTTCCTCAAACTTACCCTTCACGAACACACCACCTATATCGCGAATGCGATGAACAAACTCGGCCTCAGACCCAGCTGACCAAAAAATCCTATGCGAACGCGTCTCCCTTCTCGCGAACGTGATGCCTCACCTCACAAACCTACGCGAACGCGACCGTGCCTCTCGTGAATGCAATGCTTACAATCCTGGCCCTTCGCAAATACAAGACTTCTCTTCGCGAACGTGAAGTCCAAACCTAACACCTCCCTTCCTGACCCTACGCGAACGCGAGGGTCCCCTTGCGAACACGAAGACCAAAATGTTTGCAACTTCTGGAACTCAAAATCTACAACTTTCTTAGCTTCAAAATGATCCGATTGACCACCTGAAACTCACCTGAGACCCCGGGACCTCAACCAAAGGCACAAACATAACCTAATACCTTATTCAAACTTGTACCAATCTTCAAAACACCTCAAACAATATCAATTCAACCAAAACACATCGGATTCAAGCCTAAGTTTTTAAAATCTTTAGAATTCCGCTTTTGATAAAATAAAAAAACAACCAAACCGCATCTGAATGACCTAAACTTTTGCAAACACATCCCAAATGACACAACGAAGCTACTGCAACTCTCGGAATTCCATTCTGACTCCTATATCAAAATCTCACCTATCAATCGGAAATTGCCAAAAATTCAATTTCTCCAATTCAAGCCTAAATCTACTCAGAACCTCCAAAACTCATTCTGATCACTCTCCTATGTCCAAAATCACCTCCCGAAGCTAATCGAACCATCAGAACTCACATTCGATCCCTCTAACACATAAGCCAATATCCGGTTGACTTTTTCAACTTATCCTTCCTTAGAAGAGACTAAGTGTCTCAAACCTTACCAAATCCTTTCCAAACCCTAACCAGCCAATCTGATCACATATAGAACTATTATACAATGCAATTAGAAGCAAAAATGGGGGGAAACAGATCGATAAGTCATGAGAAGACTAGCCGGGTCGTCACATAATCAAAACATTTTTGTCAAACAGGCAGTGGAAGAAGTTGAGGGATGGTATTTTCGGAAATATTTTCCGATTACAAAGTGTGAAGTTCTGTGGTAAACTTATTCACTGTGTATTGCTTTCAGAAATTGTAACTAATGACCCTGATTCGATGACATTCAAGGTCTTTGACCGTGAGTTTAAACGTGAAGCATTTCATATAATTACTGGTTTGAAGTGTTATTCTTCACTAGACATCAAAGGTTTGCATGAAAAAGAGAAGAGGCTTTCGAAAGTCTATTTCCTCGGAAAGGATAGAGTTGAGTTGGGTGATTTGTTTAATTTTATTACTAGTCACCCACATGGTACAACAACATCATTTGTAGGCAGCGATAATGATGCTGTGAAGTTGGCAACAATTTATTTTGCTGAATCTATTTTGATGGGGAAGCGGAAGAATAGGAATGTGTCCGAGCAGATACTGAAAATTGTAGACGATGACGAACTCTGCTCTTCTTTCAACTGGGGCTCTCTTTCTTATGAAATGTTATTAAAATCATTGAAGAGTTGTTTGAAGCCCATTGAGAATGAGAATAAGAATGAGAATGATAATGAGAATGAGAAAGAGAAATACAAAGATAAAGACAAGGATATCTACATTGTACTTGGCTTTCCTTTTGCCTTTTGTATTTGGATTATGGAAGTAATTCCTATTTTCCAAGAAAAACAATTTCTGAACTTCCAAGAATGTGGTTTTCCTCGGATGTTATGTTATTCGGATATGAAATCTCCACACTATGATTCTCTGTGTAAAAAATACTTCCACAATGAAAATGTAAGTTAATCTAATTACTAGCTAACTTTTTTTGGTTTATTTGTTTTAGTTCTGAAAACTTATGTTTTTTTTTGTTATGTAATAGTTGTATAAGTTGATCGAGGTGGCACCATTTATTCCTATTGAAGAAGATACAGAGCCTATTAGTGTGCAAGAGCCAATTTCTCAAGATCAAAGCTCAATGCCTTCTTCCACACAATTTGATGAAGCCATGCTTAAGGAAATTATTAAAGTAGGTTTTCTGTATTTGAATAGCATTAGTTTTTTATTTGATTATTTTTTCTTAAGAGACTTTTTTGTTTTTATGGTTTTTGATTAAGAGATTATCAGAGAGTTTTAAAAAGGATATGCATGCGGAAGTTACTAGAATAAATCAGAAAATATTTGTATCAAAAAAAATGATTGGGAATGAAATCAAGGTAATATCATTAATTTCAGTTAGTCTAAGTTCAGGATCTTGTATCCTTAAACTAACTCAAAGTTAAGGACTGTCTGTCCTTAACTTTTGAACTTGTAAGTCTAAGTTTAGGACCATATGCCCTGAACTTTTGAACTTGAAACTTGAAGTTCAGGACCATTGTCCTTAACTTTTGAACTTGGAATTCAAAGTTAAGGGATGTCTGTCCTTAACTTTTGAACTTGAAACTTGAAGTTAATGACCTATTGTCCTTAATTTTTTATCTTGTAACTATAAGTTAAGGACTGCCTGTCCTTAACTTTTGAACTTAAAACTTGGAGTTTAGGACCAAGTGTCCTTAACTTTTGAACCTGTATGTCTAAGTTCAGGACCATCTGTCCTAAACTTTTGAACTTGAAACTCGAAGTCCAAGACCAAGTGTCCTTAACTTTTCAATTTGAAACTTGAAGTTTAGGACCAAGTGTCCTTAACTTTTTAACTTGGAATTCAAAGTTAAGGACTGCATGTCCTTAACTTTTGAACTTGTTACTCTAAGTTAAGGACTGTTTGTCCTTAACTTCTTTACTTGTAACTTGAAGTTTTGGACTACCTGCCCTTAAATTTCTAACTTAGTTTCTTTCACGAGATTTAAAGAAAAGTCTAGGTTCAAAGCTTGATACTTTGTCGAAGATTTATGTGAAACCTGATGAAAGGAACATAGAAAGAGAATCTAGTGTTCCAATTACTAAAGATGGAGTTGATGATCATTGTTATGGTACAGAGCCTACTGTTACAATTAACAAAGATGCAGGTGGTGATGAACGTGATGATATGGATTTGCATGCAGAAGTTCAGTGTGAAAGCGATTTTAGAGATGCACATCTAGATGATGAAACTCATAATGTCATTGATATTGGGAAAGGTTAGATATAGATTTTGAATTTTTTTCATTAAAATTTATATTAAATAGCGTAATATATATAAACTTTTTTGTGATTATAAATATTTGTACAATCTATTGATGGAGTGGAAGTTCAAGATGTAGTAGAATGTCAAGACCAGAAAAATCAAAAAGAGACAGGAGTAACAGAAAAAATTTGTAAATGTGGATTGCAATCTCAGGAGGATTTAGAAAGTCCATTGGGAACAAGTGTCACTGAGATTGTATGCAAATGCTTAGAAGGAACATATGATATGTCTACACTTCTTTCATATAAAGAGAAATTTGGAGTTCAAAATTGTGCCAATCAAGGTTAGATGAAATTTCCATGATATGTTGAATGTTAGTTTTAGTGAACTATTAGAATGGGTATTAATTGCAAATGTTACAGAATCTGTTGAAGCTGCAAGGGAAGAAGCTGGAGTGAAGTATCAATAGAAAAGTGGAGTACAATCTCAAGACCTAGAAAATACCGAAGGAACAAGCATAAGTGAGATTGTTTCCAAATGCATAGATGGAACATGTGATCCCTCTACACCTCGCACTCTTACCGACAATATTGGAAGCAAAGAAAATGCTAGTGAAGATAATGATTTAATTGGGATGATCTTGACAATTGCAAACGGTTAGACAGTTTTTTTTTAATTTTATACATGTTTGTTTTAATCAAAGATTAGTAACAAGTACTAATTGTGTTAGCTCTTGTAAATATTTTGCAGAATCTTGCAAACTTGCAACTGAAGAACATGGAGAACAGTTGCAAGATAAAGAAAATGTGTAGTTAGAAGATAAAGAAAATGATGCAACCAATATATTAGCTCAATTGTCTGTTGAAAAAACACAAGAAGGCAGTGTGAACAAGACAGGTATTGATTGTGTCCTAAATATTATATTCATAAATGAAAATGTAGTATATTTCAAAAATAATGTTCTTAGTTTTTGTCTCTTCATTTGACGACTTGCAGCAAACTAATATATATATATATATATATTGTAACGACCCAACCCGTCGTCTCATAAGTTACTACCCTGTTCTTCCCATTTTCGGCTTTCTTATGTTTCATTATCGGTATTGGGTGCGTTAGAATTTAATTGAAAGAATTTTGATAAGAAATGAGACACTTAGTCTCTTTTAAGAAGGCTTAAGTTGGAAAAATCAACCGGATGTTGACTTGTAAGTTAGAAGGCTCGGAATTGAATTTTGATGATTCGGTTAGCTCCGAGTGATGATTTAAGTCTTAGGAGCGCAATCGAAAGTAATTTTGGAAGTCCGGTGAAGAAGTTAGCCTATTTTGGCGAAGTTAGTATTTTGGCGAATTCCGGTTGATAGGTGAAATTTTGATCCGAGGGTCGGAATGGAATTCCGAGAGTTGCAACAGTTTCGTTAGGTGATTTTGGATATGTCTGCAAATTTTCAGGTCATTCGGACATCGTTTGGTCGGGTTTTGATTGAATGCAAGTTTCGGAAGTTTTAGTTTAACTTAGGCTTGAATCCGTGGTAATTCGATGATTTTGATGTTTATGATAGTGTTTTTATGTTACGAGCAAGTTTGAATAAGGTGTTGGGATGTGTTGATGCTTTTGGTTGAGGTCCCGGGNTCTTAACCAATATATTAGGAAAAGAAAGAGAGATAGCATTGGTTATGATGGTTCGTCATTTGCTATTCTTACTCCTACTTCTCCAAGTACACAAATGAGCATTGATGGGGGTTTGTCTATGGAGGTTGAAGGAAATGTTGAAGAAGAGCTTGGTCGAGGTAAAAGGAATAAGAACCTTAGTTGGCAGTTGAAATCTCCTTTTGATAAGGAAAGAAAAACAGGAACGTCGATGGCGCACAATGAAAATACTCCCAAGAGTTCGGGCTGGATAAAATCAACATATACTCGTAGATGTATTTTTTATTATGCCAAAGATGATGCAAAACTATTGAAGAAATTCATTGTGTGGTTGGTCCAAGAGAAAAGGAAAGGTCGCAAAAAATAGTAAGTCCCTTAATGTATTTTATTATTTGTTAATTGCTTAAATTCGTGTCCTTAACTTGTAATTTTAAATTTAGGACTAAGTGTATTGATATTTAAATTGCTAAAGTTAAGTGTCCTTAACTTCTGTGATTGTATGTCTAAGTTTAGGACCAAGTGTCCTTAACTTTTGAATTTGAAAGTCAAAGTTAAGGACCAAGTGTCCTTAACTTTTCAACTTGGAATTCAAAGTTTAGGACCAAGTGTCCTGAACTTTTTAACTTGTAAGTCAAAGTTCAGGACCATGTGTCCTTAACTTTGAACTTATAAGTCTAAGTTCAGGACCAAGTATCCTCAACTTTTGAAGTTGAAAGTCTAAGTTCAGGACCATGTGTGAACTTGAAACTTGAAGTTGAGGACCAAGTGTCCTTAACTTTTGAAGTTGGAACTATAAGTTAAGGACTGCATGTCCTTAACTTTTATACTTGTTAGTCTAAGTTAAGGACAAAGTCCTGAACTTTTGAACTTGTAAGTCTACGTTCAGGACCATGTGTCCTTAACTTTTGAACTTGAAACTTAAACTTCAGAACCAAGTGTCCTTAACTTTTTAACTTGAAAGGCTAAGTTCAGGTTTAACTTCTAACTTTGATATTTTCAAAATTTTCAGGAAACAAACTAATATATATATGCTAATGATAATGGTGTGAGAAAGAATCCTTACAAATTCTATCATCAAAAAAATCAGTAGCAAAATATTCTTCCTTGATCTTTCAGATAGTAGCTTTGTACTAGATGATAAGGTTTGATAATTCGCAAGTCATTTATTTTCTTTATTCTTAATTTATTATTTTTTAATTATTTTATGACTGATGGATTTGTTTTATTTTTTGCCTTTTTATGAAGCATATTGACATTGCCATATATTATCTGAGAAAGAAGGAATGCTACCACCCTCGCGACCATCCTTTTCGTTGCATAACTACAGATACTCTTTTTGATAACTATATGGTGCTTGTGTATAAGGATTTCAATGAAGATGCTACATATGAGTTTTGGTGTGGTGATAATCAATTGTTTCTGACACCATATGTGTGGGGGACAGTCGTAGATGTGGAATTGCTTGGACAGAGGTTGACAAAATCTTTTTTCCATGTCGGATTCCTTCAGAAGATGATAATGTTGTGACACATTTTCTTTTGGGGGTATTGGACTTGAATGTGAAAAAGATTGATGTGTACGATTCCATATATAGTGAGCCATATGAGGCAGGAATAGATCACATTGAAATATATGCACGCATGATCCCTCATTTGCTAAAGTTCTCACAGTTTAACAAATATCACAAGTCTTTTGGAAATGCCTTCAACAAATTTGAGATTCAGTGGCAAAGATCACCACACCAAATTGGAGCGTACGTGTTGTTATTTGTTATATAATTTATATGTACTTTAGATTTATTGTTTAATTGACTCCATATCTTACATTTTTATTAGGACTGATTGTGGTGCATTCCTGATCAAGTATGTGGAGTTCTTGATGATTGGAAGGGATGTGGAGAAATTCCAACCTGAAGACATAAAAAACTTTAGAAAAGAACTTGCCACAAATATTTGGGCACATGGTGAGTGGAAAAGAAATTCTGGTTATAATACACCACCAAAAAATATTGGCGATGACTATGATAGTGAAAATGAAACTTGCTGTCCGAAGGAGTTGTAGTTTAGTTGTAAAGAAAGTTAGTTGTGGTTGATCTTTTGTATAAAATTGCTGTAAAGAATCCATATGAATTCTGAAATATCCTGTAAATTCCTCAAAAGGCACTTTTATTTTGTTTGCATAGCATAATTGCTTGTCACAGCTATGCAAAATTACAATTTCAGAAGTAATATGAAGGCATCATGTTATTCATTTCTTTGTTTCTGTCAAGTATTGATTTGTCCATTGATCTTGTTAGTATTAGTTCATGACGAAGTGTCATTGAACTTTAAACTTAAGGGCTGCCTGTACTTAAGGACTCATGTCCTTAACTTTTGAACTTGAAACTCAAAGTTAAGGACAGTACTGCATGTCCTTAATTTTTGAACCTGTAATTCAAACTTAAGGACTGCCTGTCCTTAACTTTTGAACCTGCAAGTCAAACATAAGGACTCATGTCCTTAACTTTTGAACTTGAAACTCAAAGTTAAGGACAGACAATCCTTAACTTTTGAACTTTGAACTCAAAGTTAAGGACTGTCTGTCCTTAACTTTTGAACCTGTAATTCAAACTTAAGGACTGCCTATCCTTAACTTTTGAACCTGCAAGTCAAACTTAAGGATTGTCTGTCCTTAACTTTTGAACTTGAAACTCAAAGTTAAGGACAGACAATCCTTAACTTTTGAACTTTGAACTCAAAGTTAAGGATTGCCTGTCCTTAACTTTTGAACCTGTAATTCAAACTTAAGGAATGCCTGTCCTTAACTTTTGAACCTGCAAGTCAAACTTAAGGACTCATGTCCTTAACTTTTGAACTTTGAACTTAAAAGAAAAAAAAAGAACGTATTCAGAAAGAAATTTTGAAAATTCAGGCATCTGCTCAAATAAGAATAATCTAAATGAATCCAATTTACAGCAAAAACTTAAAAGAGTCAATAAACATAAGTGGATATATCTACTATTCTCTATGCTTTCTTGAAAATGTATGGACTGCCGGAGAATATATACAAGATGTTCTATTATGACCAATTCTTCTGCAATGACCACATTTGAATGTTATTTTTGATGATTCGGTAGCTAGAATATGCCTTTTCTTTTGCCTTCTACCTGGTGGCACTTTGAAATCTGGAGGTTTAACAATTTGTGACTTAACACTCTCTAGTACAATCCAAGAATCAGTATGTCCTACAGGATGTATTTGTCTTTCATATATTTTCAGCCAAGATTCCTTTAAGTACCAGTGCGAGCAAAAGTTGGACTTCTTGATGTTTCTCTTCTCGATAGCTGCAATTGCATGTATGCATGGTAATTCATCAAATTGAAACTAAAAACAATCACATGTTCTTTTGTTTAAGTACACCAAGAAAGTTATTCCTTCTTCTTCAACTCTAGAATGCCATGAATCAATAGGGAAGACCTTCAATGTTGAAAATTATAAGTTAGTACATTATGTTAAATTATATTAAAATCATAATCAAAACATAGAACATAATACTTATATTCAAAGTAAATGCTAAATCTATCTTTTTCTTTAATTCCTTCTCAACCCAAAAAGAAACATCATAAAAAGTTCCTTCTGCTTCATTTCTTCTTTCATAAAACCAACTTTGTAGCTTCACTTGAATGAAATCCATCATTCTTAATATAGGCAACTCTCTTGCTTCTAATAAGACAGAATTCATTGACTCAACTATGTTTGTTGTGAGTTGTCATATCTTCGTTGTGGACTACAAGAATGTGCCCACCTTTCCGGTGATTCTTCCATCAAGTAGTCATAAGTCTTCTTATCTACTTTTGTTATATATGACATGTATAGATCAAATTATTTGCGCTTGTATACTCTTACAGCACTTTGGAAAAGTTTTATAACCTCACTTTTCACTTTCCTTTGCTTTAGGTTCTGCTCCAAATGATAGATACAAATTCCATGATGGCTTTCAGGATATACCTTTGCAATGCCATAGGCAATAAATTGATGCCTGTCTGATAAAAAATTTAAATTCTCACGGCTCCCAATTGCATTACGAAGCTGACTAAAGTACCACTCATAGGAATTGTTATTTTTAGATTCTGCTATTCCAAAGGCTATTGGAAAATTTTGGTTATTTGCATTCTTTGAAACTGAAATCATTAAAACACACGAAATTTTGACTTCAAAAAAGTTGCATCAACAAAAATCACTAGTCTACAATGATTCCAACCAGATATTGATGATCCATATGCGTAAAACATATAAAGTAACCTGAAAATATCGTATAAAAAAAGGTTAACAAAATTTAAGGACAGGTAGTCCTGAACTTCAGATTACAAGGACAAAAGTTAAGGACAAGAAGTCCTGTAGTTAGACTTACAAGGTCAAAAGTTAAGGACAGTCAGTCCTTAACTTAGAGTTATAAGTTATAAAGTTAAGGACATGCAGTCCTTAACTTTGAGTTCAAAGTTCAAAAGTTAAGGACATGATGTCCTTAACTTTGACTTAAAAGATCAAAAGTTAAGGACAACCGGTCCTGAACTTCTGGTTACAAGCTTAAAAATTAACTAGTTAAAGACAACATGTCTTAAATTTTATGAAACGGACTAATAAACTTTTTTTTATTGTTTACCTGTTGTTGTCGTCTATCTTTATGTTAGTATATGTTCCCGGATTTTTACTTCTCATCATATACAAGAATGAAGACAATAATTCATAATTATCTTCAGAAGTTCCTCTTATTAAAGCGGAAGCAAGTTGAATAGCACGACACGCCTTGTGATACCCAATGTCTAGTCCATGCAATTTTTGCATCTCTGCCATGAAAAAAGCTGGTGTAACTTCAAACCTTGAGTCTCGAAGATTATCGATAATGTAACCACTAATCAACTTTGAAGTTGCATGTCTTTGTCAGCTTTCATAGTGTTAACAGAGCAGTCATGATTTTTCCCAATCTTTACTATCTTGAACAGTGTTGAATCTTTAATTCTGAAAGCACGCACACACCACCCACACCTATCATTATTGCATTTCAACGAATATCTTGTTGAGCTTGATCTAACAACCTTGAATTCAAAATATCCTTTAATTGCTATATTCGAAAAACAGTTAACTATAATCTTCTTTTTGTCAAATACTGATCCCACTTTTATTTCATCCGACGAAGTATTTTCTCTTAATATCATAGTTGGGGATTCATTTTGTTTCAAATTTGACCTTTGTCTAGTTAGTTGAGTAGAGGTTTTTTCAGCAACTTCTTCGATTACCGATGCACTCTCTAAGACTTGAATACCCAAAGCTTGTTCGTTGTCGATCTCTATAATGCTTTGTCCTTATACTGGAATAGAATCAAATGTTTCAAGCACCTCTTCAATTATTGGTTGAGCTTTAACCATATCTATTTTCATTATCTGTTGGCATTTGTTTGGATTGTCATGTTGAGTTTCTCTGTTGACATGTGTTTGAAGCACTTCTTCAGTTATTGGTTGAGCTTCAAGCATATCTATTTCCATTATCTGTTGGCATTTATTTTGATTGTCATGTTGATTTTCTCTGTTGACATGTTCAAAGTTTCTTGTTGATCCAAAAACTCTTTCAAAAATATCAACAATGAAACGACAACCCTTGAAGAGTGAATGCGTTTTAGTAACTCTATACATGTGTGAAAATCTAAATCTTTGGATCCAAGCATTCCCTTGCTTGTTCCAAGTTGATATCAAACTATATCACTGCTTCAAACTTGTCTCTATCCAATTCAATAACTTCAAAGATCTGTTTAATGAAATCTTGAAACTGAATTGCCTCAGGTACTAGAACAAGCTTTGTTTGATGATCAAGATACTTATAGTCTTCAGTCTATCTACCATTAAAAGCAACTATAATGCATAGTATTTCCATCCTGCAATTCAAGAGAATGGGAAACTGAGGACATATTTTATAGAGCAATTCTTGTATAATTAAGAACAGGTATTGTAAGTTCAAGACCAAGTTAAGGACCAAGTGTCCTTAACTCTTGAACTTGGAATTCAAAGTTAAGGACTGCATGTCCTGTAATTCAAACTTAAGGACTGCATGTCCTTAACTTTTGAGCCTGCAAGTCAAACTTAAGGTCTCTTGTCCTTAACTTTTGAACTTGAAACTCAACGTTAAGGACCAAGTGTCCTTAACTTTTGAACTTGAAACTCAAAGTTAAGGACCAAGTGTCCTTAACTTTTGAACTTGAAACTTGAAGTTAAGGACTCCTTGTCCTTAACTTTTAACTTGGAACTCTAAGTTAAGGCCCAAGTGTCCTTAACTATTCAATATGCAAGTCAAAGTTCAGGACGAAGTGTCCTTAACTATTCAACTTGAAACTTGAAATTAAGGACTACCTGTCCTTAACTATTGAACATGTAAGTCTAAGTTTAGGACCAAGTGTCGTTAACTTTTAAACTTGAAACATGAAGTTAAGGACTTCCTGTCCTTAACATTTTAACTTATATGTAAGTTAAGGACCAAGTGTCCTTAAATATTGAACATGTAAGTCAAAGTTCAGGACCAAGAGTCCTGAACTTTTCAACTTGAAACTCAAACTTCAGGACCAAGTGTCCTTAACTTTTTCAAAACAATTTGCAAAACTATGACAATATGTCCTTAATATACAGAAGAACAACAACAAAGTTAAGGACATTGTGTCCTAAACTTGCAATTAAATTTGCAAAAATAGGACACTATGTCCTTAATATTATGTGATCAATTTTTATATAATTATCATAGGATGAGATGTCCTTAACCTTATCAATCCAGAAATTAAAAAAAAATCAAATTTCTACTTACTGTATAAAAATCAATAGAAATCAAAAAAAATATAATTATGTTGAAATAAAAATCAATAGAAACATATAAAAGTATAACTTACTGTAAATTTATGTCAATTTATGGTCGAGAAGGTTGAATTCTATAGTTTGAAATTGGAAGAGAATCTTCTGCAATTCTACACTTCGAAATTCGACAATCACAGTGAAGTAGTTACGTGTGTTGCTGTTGTTGTTACTGCTGATGATTGTTAATAAAAGCGTAGGTATAAGTTATAGCAGAAGGGTATTTTTGTCCAGACAGGTATAAGTTTATTAAACCAGTGGCTAAAGCCTAAAGACATTTAAAACACTGGCTCTAAAATAAAGACAGGTGTTATTAGTGGCTATTTGTGCACATCGCCCTACAATCACAAACTTAGGCCCAATTTGCTTGGAAATTGTAGAATCACAAGCTCGCCCTTTGAATATGAAAGCCCATTTAGGCCCAACGACTTTCAGAGGTCAGGCCCCTTTAAATTACAGCCACAACTATTGATATTCCACTTTGCAAAGAATCTTAATATACATAGCCATTAGATTTACTGTATTATAATCAGAGAAATTATCTATCATAGATGTAGATACCTTGGTATTTAGAGCTAATGTACATGGCATAGCCACATCTTCTCTTCATGATATGACCCTTTCGGATTTGTTCCAAGTAACACATATCAGGCTTGCAAAAATAGCCACGGGGCTATCCTCATAAACCTAAACATCCAAATTGAATTTCAAGGTGTGATTACTGACTGAAACACGTGCACATACAAAGGTGGAAAATTTAGAAGTGTTATCTTAGAAGGGATGATCAAATTCAGTCACAAATTCTTGGTTCTGACCATCCTATGGCCAAGTTCTTAACTCAAATGACAGTAAACAAGCAACTAGAACAAGAATTGAAATATTACTTCATCGGGTTGCAACTGAATCAAACAACATCACTTATTTTCATTCAAAAGAAAGATACATCAAACAATAAACACATTTCAAGCCTTGCAATTTCACACAATTTTATTTCTGAATAATTTAAAAATTACATAATAATCAGAAAATAATACTCTAAGTTGTAGCAAACAGTACAAATCACAAAGATGAAAGAGGGCAAAGTAGAAGGATGTAGCTCAGCATCAGTTGTAATATCAGCCAATCAGTAGTAGATAATAACCCAAATATAACTCTAAGAAAAAATCCAACAAAAATAACCAAAATCTTCAAATCAAAACTCCGAAAACAGCATCCTATATCAAATAGGCATCTTTCTTTCTGATTCTTCTGATTTTTATAGCACTTTGTAACAGAACTTCAACTTTTTTTAGCTTTTATCAGAGAATTTTTCTCGTAAAATACACTTGAAAGTATTTAGAGCTGATTGTTACTGAATATTGAGTTTACAAATTTTGAATACAAAAGTACAAGCTTCTTTGGTGCACAGGAAACTAACAAACTTTACACTTGTCAAACTCATATTTGGTCCTGGTTTGAATAGAAACTATCCAAAATTGAATATTTCGTGCTCTTGTTCTTGCACAAAGTGTTTTGGATTTACATGATGATCTAAAGTGCTGGAAACTGCCAGTTCCTTTTAGCCTCATATCTAGGTTTTGGCCAGGTTTAAGCGTCACGACCCAAAAACCCACCAAATGTCGTGATAGCAGATAATACTCAACAACAACTATAAAAGCCGATAATTAAGTTATTAAAAGAGTCAAAATATCATTAAGAAAGTGGAATAAGTCTCAAATGACATTACAAATGCATAAGTCTAAGACATGGTCTAAACACGATCACAACTGCATCACAAGCTTCCAAAATACGGTGTCACTCATCACAAACATCTAACAAGAGTAGACTGTCTCATCTAAAAAACAATGCTTGTCTAGAAAGAGTAAATAGACATGGATTGATAAGTAGGGAAGGGGAATTTCATTGTTACAGATCAAATCAAATAGAGCAGCTTACCATGAAGTCTCCAAGTAAGCTCATACACTGTTGGATGGATACCATTAGTACCTGCCTTAGAATCTACACAAAAATACAGAAGTGTAATATGTGTACAAAACCATGATACTCGGTAAGTATCAAATCTAACTTCAAAAAAGTAGTGAAGAGGGATCGACATTACACTTACTAGCAATCCAATATATCTGATTCAACATGTGATGAAGACTTCGATGATTAGTATAAATCTTGCATGATACATCATAAAAGTAATGCCTCAAAATTTTAAGTGCATGCATAATAGCTGCTACATTCAAATTATGGATAGGTAGTTCTTCTCATGGGGCTTCAACTACCATAACACATAAACAATCATCATGCATCAGCATCGCACGAGGACCAACACATGAAGCATCACGGTACACCGTGTATGGTCCTTAACATGTGGGAAACACAAACACAGAGGCATAGTCAAAGCAATCTTGAGCTTCGGAAAACTCTCCTCACATTAATCAGACCATCTAAAATAAACACCTTTATGAGTCAACTTGGTCAATGGGACTGTAATAGATGAAAATCCCTCTACATAAAGACGAAAGAAGCCAGCCAAACACAAGAAACTCCTAATCTCTCTAGTCGTAAAAGGTCTAAGTCAACCCTGAACCAACTCAATCTTCTCCAAATCGACCTTGATACCATCACTAGACACCACATTACCCAAGAAGTCTACCGAATCTAACAAAAACTCACAATTAGAAAACTTAGGGTACAACTTGTTTTCCCTTAGAATATGAAGTGTTGACACCCAATTTTTCCCTACATATATTTTTCAACATGAAAAATACTTTCAAAACAGAATATATATATATATATATATATATATATATATATATATATATATATATATATATATATATATATATATATATATATATATATATATCCAAGTGTTTTATTATTTTTTAACAATTTTCAAAGATTTAAATTAATTTATTTTCCCCTTTGTCATTTATAAAATCTCAATAATTACTTCCAAAACTACCATTTTTGGTAATTTACCTATTGTATTCTCATATTTATGTTAAAATATAGCCAAGGAAATTTTTATACATTTTTTACAAATTTATTTAGTATTTTAAAAACTAAATTGCATATAATTGCAATATTAGCCTCTTTTAAAATTTAATTGTATTTATGTTCACAAGATTAGGTATGGTATTTTTTAATAATTAATTATGTACTATAAATTATTTTAGTACCTTTAATTTATTTACAAAAATTATTTTATTATTTTTTATAAATTAAAATAGGAAAAAGTGGCTATTTAAATTATAGCCAGATTGGCATTTCAATTACAGCCTAAATTACACCCAACCCAGCCCAATTTCTATTTAAATCACCCAACCTAGGTCCCAAATACATCAGCCCGACCCGGCTCTTGTTAAATCAGGGTCGTTGATCATTTTGATCAACGGTCCATATCTCTCCTTTCCTAATTAAACTAACCTGTACCCCCAAAACCTAATTCATTTTCACTACCAACCCCGCCGCTCTAAAACTCTCTCTGCTCTTTAACTCTCCCAACCTAATCCTAATATTCAACCGCCGACCTCCCATCTCCGGTCACCTCACATCGTCTCATAAGCCTCCAATGGCTTCTGTCATGCCACGCTCTTCTCTGAGGCCTTTAAGGGCCCTGGGACACACCGATTTGCATCTAGAATTTTCATTTTTCTGTTCTTGGCTGCTTCAGTGTGATTTTGAGCGAAATCATGTTGTACCTATTACGATCTTTGAGGTTCTAAGCAGGTTCTTCCGTTTCTATCTAGGTTTCCTTTGAAACCCTAACTTTGTTAGAATCTCTTAAGATCTGTGTTATATTTTGGCAATCTAACTCTGTTTCTTTCTATGCTTCTATACTATTCTCAAGCTTCTTCTGAAAAATTATCGATTTCAAGTTATTTTACTTTCTTTTAAAAGTTAGGATTTTTCGGAATTTCTTCTACACTCTTTTTAAACCGGCTCTTCATGTTTTAACTTCTATATCTTGAACGATTCTATGTTTTTACTCCTTTTTCAACTCGTCTATGTGGAAAATCCTAATTTCTTAGCCTCAACCTTGGGTTTTTGAGTTTTGTTTTGATAATATGTGTGTTTCTATGATTCTATGACTTTTGTCCTATGTTTGCTTTGTTAGGATTCCATATTATGGTTATCCTCGCCTATTGTGTGATTTTGCCTTCTTTTTTTTGTTCACGAATGCTTCTGATTCTTCACTTCTCCTACCTGTATCATTCTTAAGCCTACTAATTCAAATTATGCTCTGCATGAATCTTTCATTTCATATGTGATTCTTGTCCTACTTCACCTCTTAGAGTTTTCATTTTGCTTACCATGTGTCCGTTCTTATAGAATGGGGGTAAATCAGTGTTATCTCCCATTCTTGCATCTTTGAATCCTCTGACTTATCTTTCACTGATTCTGCATGATTGTTCTACTGATTTTTACCTTGTACAATGTTTTCTGACCTTATTCTACGGTTGAATATGCTATTAATTGATTGTTATATTATTTCCTTTATTAGAACCTTATGAACCTAGCCCTAATTGTTTACGTTGTACCTACTATGTTTGAAGTATTTCCTTATCTGTTATGCTCCAGTTACCATTGATTTCTTTCCTTATTTGTTACTTGTTCTTACCGTTGGAATTGATGGCCTTAATTAAAGGAAGTACTTATACTGATTTGATACTAATTGATACTTAGTTCCACAATTGTTGCTTGACTTTGATTATTACCTTATTATTCTACCTAGCTTCAAACTATATATATGCTCTCTCATTAACGAACAAGAAAACGAACACTTTTTTGGTTCTGAACATACACTTACACTCAAAAAAAAACCTCTTTTGCTTATTACTACTTGTGCTACTGTTTGCCTAGCTGGCTGAAAGCCAAGGCTATACTTTGAAATCCTGCTTACTTTCTTTACTGCACTTTGCTTCTTTAACTAGTATGTTCTGATTAGTTTTTCAGCATCAACAACATGTTTTCGTTACTGTTTCTTTCCTTCCAGTTTGCCTCCTATTTGTATTTAAGTAGTTGCATTATTAATGCATGCTATGTTCTGCCTTTCTGTCTGTATAAATGCTTTTGTTATTTATCATAGCTTGTGAACTTTGAATCCCTATCCCTAATGTAGTTGGTTTGGGGCATGACAGCATTGAACATTGTTGTTCATGACCCAAACTTGATCCCTTTGGGATCAACAACCTCAATGTTTCCCTTATCTATTGTGTGTTCTGGTTGATTTACAGGTATGTCAGCACTTCCTATTTTTCTCCATACCCAAAGTTAACCCATGCCTAAGTGTATGGGCTCTTTGCAATGGATTCCCAGTCCCCTGCCTCCATTTTGTGAAGTTATTGATCCCCTGAAATGTTAATGGTTGTCTCCCATCACCCTTTCCCTATCCTTTATTCCCTCATCCCTTAAAACTCTATTCCTGCACTTTCACTATCTTCTTAGAACTTAAGTTCTACCCCCCTCATGTGAGCCTTGCCTTGGGACCCCATGAGCTCCCTCTGAACTTGGACACATGAGGGCTGGCATTTCCACATTACACTCATCTCTATTCTGGTTATGTAACTTGGGTGTGAGCACTGCCCGGGGTCCTGTTGAGGCCCTTAGGGAACTCTGACGCACCCAGGTCTAAGAAAGGCTTTGGAATCAATGGCATTGGCAATGATATGGTTTCTTGCATATATCATATAGGAAGTCAAATCAGGCTTTCCTATGGTTGTAGCTTTTTCTCTCATTCTTTCTTTTGTAATTCAGTATTTCTGGTGTGTAATAAGTTGTAATAAACATTTGGGGTTAGCTAATGAAAAGGGTGGGTGATCATGTATGCTCAAGGGTAGAAAGCATGCCTATATGACTGTTTTAAATTCTTTGTGTTCAGTTATGCATCTAAGACACCATGACTATAGGGTTCATATCAATTTCTTCATGGTCAATGCCATGCCTAGATAACCTGTCTATAGGACGTATTTAAATTCTGCATGCTATTTAGATATCATGTTTTGGTTTCTAAATGGCTGAAAATAAGTGTCATGTTCGTAATGCTGAAATCAGTAAAATATAGAAATCATGCCTATAGGGACTCTTAAATAATTTTGATTCATTTCATTCACATTCAATGTTAGATATCATGTTCATAGGGTTTAAATCAGCAATAATAGATGCCATCACCTGCAGAACCTGAAATCGGCTCGTTCTAAAATCAATCTGTTTTGAATCAGTTTTTCCCTTATTTAATGAGGTTTAGCAAGCATGCCTATAGGATATCAAACAATTCGTTTATACTGTTGCACCGCATTCTGAATTAAGTAGATATCATGTTTATAGGACTCCGTCTAAACACTTAGGCAAGCCTTAGGTAATAACAACAATAAAACTGAATTCGCCTCTGATAATCAGTAACTGCTCCAACCAGCAGGCATGCCTGATTGGGCTTCTTATCTGAGGTATATGATGAATCTATCTCTGAATCAAACTTTCCTCGTCTTTAGTATTTCAATCAGACCCTAAAAAGTATGTGTAAGTCATGCTAGTTATGTGCTTTTGTTCAAGGAGGTGTATTTGAGCCTGTATCTGTTTATATGCTTCCCCAATATGCAGTATGTGTTTTGTATGTCGCCTTAGATTTTTATCCTTTGAAACCAATCAGCCTATATCCCTTCCCTTTGGGAATAGTAGTCCTAAGTACCTCCGGGACTGATAGAAATGGGACGGGTAATAGCATGCAATAGTAATCGAGACTAATCCGCACTTTAGTACCTTAAATGGGGTGGGAAAGGGTAGATATGGATATGATGATCGGTGCGCTAATACCACGTGTAGCCCCTCTTTTGAGGAGTGATTACCGGGTATTACATTGATGTGATCCATATTACGATTAAACTTAGGACCCTCTTTCCCTTTCTTTCTTTGTCTTAAAGAATATTTTGATTTCTTTTCAAAAAAAACTAGCCTTTAATAATTGCTCTTCCATACTTTGTTTAATTCCAAGCATTTGTGTATTAAAATCCGCTTTTACTTGAGCCTTACCTGTTTACTTGTCTATTTGCTAAATTCACAATAATTGTCTGGACGGGAACCACACTAGTGGATCTTGAGGGTGCCTAACACCTTCCCTTCGGGATAATTTTAAAGCCCTTACCCTGTCTCTGGTTATCAAAAGTGTAGTTGTAGTTGAAATCTTATAAGGTGTCCTAATTCACTATAAATTATTAGCTGGCGACTCTTCAAATGCAAAACCTAGATCCCAAAAGGAACGAGTTGCCCCATACCCAAAATGTCATAAACCTGATTCTCCCGCCGCGAGGAGGGAAAAAAGGGGGCACGACATGAAGCACTATCCTCAAACGTTTCTCATGCTCCTTCCTACTGTGGTAGTATACCAAGATATCATCAATGAATACAATAACAAAAGAATCAAAATATTACTAGAACATAGTGTTTACAAATGCATGAAAGCCACTAGATATTTGTAACGACCCGACTGGTCGTTTTTGGAATTTACGCCCCGATCCCCTATTAACTACTTCCCCCAAGTTTATTTCTGCTATTTTGATTTTACCAGGATGTTCGATTTTAAGTTTTTGAGAGTTTTGGGACACTTAGTTCCTAAATGAGACCTTAAGTGTTGGAAAATTGACCCTAGTCGGAACAGTGTGAAGACGGCCTCGGAATGGAAATCTGATGGTTTCGTTAGCTCCATTAGGTTATTTCGGGTTTAGGGGCGTGGTCGGATTGTGTTTTGGAGGTCCGTAGCTAATTTAGGCTTGAAATGCCGAAGGTTGAATTTTGGAAGTTTCTGGTTCGATAGTGAGATTTTGATCCAAGGGTCGGAATGGAAATCCCAGAGTTGCAGTGGTTCTATTATGTCATTTGGGTTGTGTTTGCAAAGTTTCAGGTCATTCAGACGAGGTTTGGTAGACTTTTTGATCGAAAATGTTTTTTTTTAGAGCTTTTGAAATTCTTAAGGTTGAATTCGATGAAAAATAGGTGTTTTGATATTGTTTATAGCGTACCAAAGGTTGGAACAAGTTTAAATGATATTATGGGATATGTTCGTAGGTTTGATTGAAGTCCCGGGGGTCCTCGGGTGTGTTTCGGATGCTCAACGGGTCATTTTGAGTTGGTAAAAAGTTGAAGAAATTCAGGATTAGGTGTTGCAGACTTTTCTTCATCGTGATCGTAGCCATCCATTCGCAATCGCGTAGTGTAATACCGAAGGGGACCCAATTCCTTATTCGCGATTGCATCACTTGATTCGCAATTGCATAGTACTGCACCATTCCTTTTTCGCGTTCGCAGTTGTTCCTTCGCGTTCGCGAGTAGAAACTGAGTTGGTGGCTCAATAGCCTAATTTCTTCTTCGCGTTCGCGTGTCTTCAACCGCGATCACGTAAGCCCGTTTTTCCCTCTTCCGCCATCGCACGTAGCTAGTCGGGTTCGCATAGGCCAAACCAGGAGCCTTTCATTTTTCCTCTTCACGATCGCGTCCCATTTCTCGCGATCGCAGTGAACAAATATCTAGGCAGAGACATTAAAAATTCCAATTCGAGGGTTAAGCTTATTTTCACCATTTTGAATTTGGGAGCTCGGGAGGAGCGATTTTTGAAGACTTTTGCACCTGGATGACTTGGGTAAGTGATCTCTAACTATCTTAGATCAATTTCCATGATTCCTAACTTAAATCTAGCCTTTAAATTTCAAAATTTGGTGGAAACAATTGGGGAAAATATGATAAACTTCATAAGCCGAATTTTTGGGTTATGCTTGGGGTTTTGACCTCCGATTTGAGAGATTCTTATATGAATAGACTCATGTGAATGTGAGGTTTCCAAAAATGTAAATTTCACCCTATTTCGAGATATGAGCCCGAGGGGCGTTTTGGTTATTTTATATAATTTCGCGTATTAGCTTAGAATTTAATTGTAGATTCATCTTCTTGAAGTATTATTTATATTTTGAAATGGAATTGAATAGATTTGGGCTATTTGGAGTCGGATACTCGTGGCAAGAGCGTGGTTTCTAGTTGATTTTGAGCCGGTTCGAGGTAAGTGGCTTGTCTAACATTGTGTGGGGGACTTTTCCCCTTAGGATTGATATTGTGGTAATTGAAATTCCTCGTACGTGAGGTGACGAGTGCGTACTTGTGCTAATTGTTGGAAATCCGATTTTTATTTAAAAATAGCCTTGAATTGTGTTCTTCCTTTCTTTGCTTACACTATTTGGACATTAAACTTGTTGTAGCTTAGAGAAACATGTCCACTTGACTAAATTGCTCTATCTGTCTTAACTGCCTTAACTGTACTACGTGAATCATGCTAGGTTAGGATTACCTGCTTCACCTTGATATAAAATTGATTGGATTGAATTCTTGTTGTTGTTGTTGTGTATTTACTTTGGGACTACAGGACGATATCCAGGGTGCTCCCCTGTATGTTTACTTTGGGACTACGGAATTGCATTTGAGGAGATCCCCCTGCACGTTTATAAGTTGGACTACGGGACTGCACCCGGGAGATCCACTAGATATAATATTTATATTTGGGGACTGCAGGACGGTATCCTGGGAGATCCCCGGTTGTTATCTCAGAGCTGAGTTATGTTCTTTTACTGTATTTTATTTGCATTTGTAATAGTTATTGTTGTCATTTATATCTTGTGTTATTTAACTACACTGGCATTTCACCCTGTTAAACCTGTATCTTATTTAACCTCAATAGGGTTCTGACCTTCCTCGTCACTACCCAACCGAGGTTAGGCTTGGCACTTACTGATTACCGTTGTGGGGTACTCATGCCCTTTCTGCGCATGTTTTTCATATGCAGATCCAGGTAATGCTGTATAGGCTTACTATACTTAAGGCAGGGAGAGCTTTTGGAGACTTTGAGGTACATTTGCCGCGTCTGCAGACCGAAGAGTCTCTATTTTTATTCTATCTTATAGTATTATCCCTTCTATCATAATGTTGATGTAGACATTCCGAAGTTAGAGCATTTTTACTATTTTTCTCTCAGCTTGTGTTCCCATGAGTTTTCGGGTTTTGGGACAGTGATGTAGAAGTTTTGAGATATTATGATGTATATGTCGAGTGGCATCCTATATATTGTACCTTTTTAGTTATTCTTGGTTTTTGATTTATGTTTCCGCTAGTTTCGATTTATCTTCCGCACTTGTTAGGCTTACCTAGTCGTAGGGACTAGGTGCCATCACGACAGTTCACAGAAGGTGAACTGGGGTCGTGATAAGTTGGTATCAAAGCTCTAGGTTCATAGGAGTCACGGAACACAGGCCAGTTTATTAGAGTCTCGTTGATCGGTACGGAGATGTTTGTACTTATTTACGAGAGGCTATGTAACTGTTAGGAAAATTCTACTTCATTTGATTCCCTTGTCGTGCGAGATTTTGATATCACAACGAAACTTCTGTCTTTCTATTCTCTCACAGATGGTGAGGACACGCGCTACTCGAGAGGATCAGGCACCCGTGCCCCCTACTGCAGCCGTCAGTGGCTTGGGCTGGGGTAGAGGCTGGGGCCGCACTCGTGGTGAAGCTAGAGCACCTGCGCGAGCTACCGTCGAGGTACCATCAGCAGTACCAGCCGGATTCCAGACACCTGATACGCCTGCCACTACTGCTCCAGCAATCCAGGAGACTTTGGCATAGTTTATGAATATGTACGCCACTTTGGCTCAGGCAAGGTTGCTTTCCCTTGCTGCATCCACATCCCAGGTCGGGGGAGGAGTACAGACTCCCACCGCCCGCACTCCTAAGCAGCGAGCGCATGCTGAGCAGGTCCAAGAGGTTATACATGCGCCGCCTGCAGTACCAGTTCAGCCCAAGGATAGGGCAGCGGCTTCAAAGGATGAGCAGCGAAGACTTGAGAGGTTCAAGAAATATGATCCTCCGGTATTCAGTGGGTTATAATCAGAGGATGCATTGGGATTTCTGGAGGAGTGCTACCGTATTCTCCGCACTATGGGAATAACAGGATTAAGCGGGGTTTCCTTCACTACTTTTCAGCTTAGAGGAGCCGCCTATCAGTGGTGGCGTGCTTATGAGTTAGATAGTCCAGATGAGGCAGCTTCCCTGACTTGGGCTTAGTTTTCAGATATGTTCACGAGGGAGTATGCCCCCAGAGTCTTAGGGATGCCTGGCGCATGGAGTTTGAGCATTTGCGCCAGGGTACTATGACTGTCCCGGAGTATGTTGTATGTTACATTGACTTGGCTAAACATGCACCAGCTTTGGTTTCTATGGTTCGCGAAAAGATTCGCTGGTTCATTGAGGGGCTTATTCCCAGCATTAGATCTAGCATGGCTCATGAGTTAGAGACGGATATATCTTATCAGCAGGTGGTGAGCATTGCTAGGAGGATTGAGGGTATGCATGTTAGGGACAGAGAGGAGAGAGAGGCAAAGAGGTCTCGAGAGTCGAGCCATTATTCTGGTGCCCGTGCCCCAGCTGTAGGTCATCATGGTAGGGGTCATATGGGACTTCCCGTTCATTCAGCTCTTCCAGCAGCCAGCGGTATTCTAGCTCCACCTAGGCCTCAGGAGCCTTATTATGCACCTCCAGTCTCTAGTGCGCCTCCTGTATGGGGTGATTTCAGTGGTCAGTCTAGCAAACCTGGCCCGAGCTAGTCATAGTCACTGCATCCTCCCAAAGCTTGTATTGAGTGTGGTGATATATGCCATATGGTGAGGGATTGCCCAGACTCAGAATGGGTGCACCTCTGCAGACCCCTCAGCCACATCAGGCCCCACATAGCTCTCAGGCTATGGTTCCAGCACCAGTTACTACTCCACCGGCCCAACCAGCCAGGGGTGGAGGTCGGGGAGGTAGAGGTCGCCCTCGAGGGGGAGGCCAGGCTAGATATTATGCTCTTACAGGCCGTATGAGGACGCCGCCTCCAATTCTGTCATCATAGGTACTATTTTGGTCTGTCACAGAGATGCATCGGTTCTATTCGATCCAAGCTCCACTTATTCTTATGTATATACTTTTTTGCTCCGCATTTGGGTGAACCTCGGGATTCTTTGAGCTCCCCAGTTTATGTTTCTACTCCTGTGGGAGATTTTCTTGTTGTGGACCGCATTTACCGGTCATGTTTGGTTATTCTTGGTGGTTTTGAGACCAGAGGCGACTTATTACTGCTCAGCATGGTTGATTTTGATATTATTTTGGGCATGGACTGGTTGTCGCCCCATTATGCTATTCTTGATTGTCACGCCAAAATCGTGACACTGGCCATGCCAGGTGTACCGTGTATTGAGTGGAGGGGTGCCTTAGGTCACACTCCCAGTAGAGTTATCTATTTCCTTAAGGCTCAGTGTATGGTTGAGAAAGGTTGTGATGCATACTTAGCTTATGTGAGAGATGCGAGTATGGATACTCTTTCTGCTGACTCAGTCCCAGCAGTTTGAGATTTCCCTTATGTGTTTCTAGCTGATCTTTCGGGCATACCACCCGACAGGGACATTGATTTTGGCATTGATCTGTTGTCGGGCACTCAGCCCATTTCTATCCCTCCGTACCGTATGGCTCCTCCTGAGTTGAAGGAGTTGAAGGAGCAATTGCAGGAATTACTTGATAAGGGTTTTATTCGGCCCAGTGTTTCACCTTGGGTGATCTTGTCTTGTTTGTGAAGAAAAAGTATGGTTCTATGCGTATATGTATCGATTATTGCCAGTTCAGTGAAGAACCGTTATCCTTTGCCTCGTATTGATGATTTGTTTGACCAGCTTTAGGGCGCACTTTTTTCTAAGATTGATTTGCACTCAGGTTACCACCAGTTGAAGATTCGGGAGCCAGATATCCCTAAGACTGCCTTCAGGACTCGGTATGGCCTTTAGGAGTTCCTTGTTATGTCATTTGGGCTGACCAATGCCCCAACAGCTTTTATGCATTTGATGCATAGTGTATTCCGGCTTGTCATTGTCTTTATTGATGATATTCCGGTATATTCCCGTAGTCGGGAAGATCATGAGCATCACCTAAGGATAGTGCTACTATATGCAAAGTTTTCAAAATGTGAGTTTTGGTTGGATTCTGTGGCATTCTTAGGTCACGTAGTATCGAGTGAGGGTATTCGGGTAGATTCAAAGAAGGTAGAGGCAGTGCAGAGTTGGCCCAGACCATCCTCAGCTATAAAGATTCGCAGTTTCCTTGGCTTGGTTGGCTACTACCGTCAATTTATGTAGGGGTTTTCATCGATTGCATACCCTATGACTAGATTGACCCAGAAAGGTGCTCCATTTCAGTGGATACAGGGGTGTGAGGCGAGCTTTCAGAAGCTCAAGATAGCTTTGACTACAACCCCAGCTTTGATATTGCCTACCGGTTCAGGGTCTTATACTGTCTATTGTGATGCCTCGAGAGTTGTCCTTAGAGCGATATTGATGCAGGACGGTAGGGAGATTGCCTACGCGTCCAGACAGTTGAAGATACATGAGAAGAATTATCCTATCCATGATCTTGAGTTAGCTGCCATTGTTCATGCCTTGAAGATCTGGTGTCATTACTTGTACGGTGTGCCTTGTGAGATATATACTGATCACCGGAGTTTGCAGCATCTGTTCAAGTAGAAGGACCTTAATTTGTGTCGGAGGAGATGGTTAGAGCTGCTGAAGGATTATGACATCACTATCTTGTATCACCCGGGCAAGGCCAATGTGGTGGCCGATGCTTTGAGCCACCAGGCAGAGAGTTTGGGAGTTTGGTTTATTTACCAGCAGCAGAAAGGCCTATGGCGATGGATGTTCAGGCCCTAGCCAGCCAATTTGTGAGGTTGGATCTTTCGGAGCCTAGTCGGGTTCTAGCTTGTGTGGTCTCTCGGTCTTCCTTGTTTGATCGTATTCGAGAGCGTCAGTTTGATGACCCTCATTTGCTTGTCCTCAAAGACAAAGTGTTGCATGGCAATGCTCGAGATGTGACCATTGGTGATGACGGAGTATTGAGGATGTATGGTCGAGTTTGTGTACCAAATGTTGATAGGAAATTGATTCTAGAGGAGGCCCACAGTTCACGATATTCCATTCATTCGGGTGTCACGAAGATGTATCAGGATTTGAGGCAGCACTACTGGTGGAGACGGATGAAGAAGGATATAGTTGTGTTTGTAGCTCATTGGCTTAATTGTCAGCAGGTGAAGTATGAGCACCAGAGACCGGGTGGATTGCTTCAGCAGATAGAGATTCCAGAGTGGAAGTGGGAGCGGATCACCATGGACTTTGTATCTGGACTCCCATGGACTTTGAAGAAGTTCGATGCTATTTGGGTTATTGTAGATCGGCTAACCAAGTCCGCGCATTTCATCTCTGTGTGTACTATATATTCCTCGGAGCGATTGGTGGAGATTTATATCCGGGAGATTGTCTGTCTGCATGTTATTCCAGTTTCCATCATTTCAGACAGGGGTACTCAGTTCACATTGCGGTTCTGGGGAGCCGTACAACAGGAGTTGGGTACTTGAGTTGAGTTGAGCACAACATTTCACCCTCAGACGGACAGGCAGTCCGAGCGCACTATTCAGATTTTTGAGGATATGCTCTGTGCATGTGTGATTGAGTTTGGAGGTTCTTGGGATCAATTCTTGCCATGGGAGGAGTTTTCCTACAACAACAGCTATCAGTCCAGCATTCAGATGGCACCATACGAGGCCTTATATGGTAGGTGATGTAGATCTCTGGTGGGTTGGTTCAAACCGGGTGAGGCCAGATTATTGGGCACAGATTTGGTTCAAGATTCTTTGGAGAGAGTCAAAGTGATTCAGGATAGACTCCATACAGCCTAGTCCAGACAGAAGAGTTATGCGGATTGAAAGGTTCGTGATGTTTCCTACATGGTTGGAGAGCGGGTTCTGCTTCGGGTTTCGCCTATGAAAGGCATTATGAGATTTATGAAGAAAGGGAAGTTGAGTCTGAGGTTTATTGGCCCTTTTGAGATATTGAGGCGTGTTGGGGAGGTTGCTTACGAGCTTGCCTTACCTCCCAGCTTGGCAGGAGTTCACCTGATATTTCATGTTTCCATGCTCCGCATGTATCACGATGATCCGTCGCACGTGTTGGATTTCAGCTCAGTCCAGCTGGAGAAGGATCTATCTTATGTTGAGGAGCCAGTGGCAATATTGGATAGTCAATGTCATGCCCCAACCCCAGGAGGCGCGACCAGCGCTCAATCAAGTGAACCCAACTGAGCAAGCCTTACCGACACTTTCTACCCCAACTCAATATGAATGCGAAAACTCATGCCTTTGATTAATTTAAACGATAATACACGGTGTATACCACATTACTGGTTCATTTCATATCCTAAAAATTTATCGTTCATAAGCTAGCTTCTGGATTCTATTAGAGTTACGGCTTAAGGAGATCACAAGTTTAGGATTACAACATATACATATAGGGGACTCCCCAAAACCCATACATAACCCACACTAGTGTCTTTGGAGCCTCTAAGGATACAACAGATAAGCATGACTATGCCGGCAACAAGGCCCCGGCTATACCTCAAAAGTGAAAAGTTGTAATAACAAAAGATACACCATGCAGCCCCATGGAAGAATAAGGGGCTCACCGAGACTTCGAGTAAATGAACGCTCCGCTACACACGGTCGGCACTATCCGCTATGGATCCACCTACAATCATAACACGAATGTAGCGCCCCGGGCAAAAGGGGCGTCAGTACACTTGAATTGTACTGGTATGTATAACTAAACACCATTTTACTAGAAAGAACTATCAAATAGATACAAGCAATTAATACGAGCAAATCAAAGAAACAATTCATATAATTGTTCATACAATTTCCACAACACAGATTGGGGCAATTCTGTCACGTGTTCACCACCATTCTCATCACCTCCGCCATCTCGCGCGGAGTCCGGTCACGACCCGACCGGCTAGGTCACCTCATTGGAGGCATTACTTTCAATCAATCTTTCATTTCCCTTATACGGAATTCAATGTCAGCACATTACCACCATGTGTGCGGCATGGTGTCCGATCACGACCCGATCGGCTAGGTCGCCTTGCCTGGGCATTACTCCTTTTTCTCATTAGTCAACACATCTGAATCTTCATTACACATATATCATATCAATTTCCTTGGCACTCAGGGCCACCATTGTCCCATCATCTTCCATTTTATATATATATATTCGCACTACAAGTTTGTGATCATAGGCATATACTAAGAACAATTCAAGTTGCCGTCACAAGAAGGTGAACACATAGCTAGCATGAATAACTCTCCATTTCGATATTGACCTATAGCCCAAGCATTTCAACACACAATTATATTTTCTTATCTTTCTCCAGTTATCAAGAATGGTATGTTACACACATTGAGGCACATCCGTCATGTAAACATGTAGATAATTGCAAATCAATTAACACACAGCAACAATCAATACATTCACCAATACGACCTTATCACAAGTTCGTAAGCACCAACGGAGCTCGATTTCTAATAAAAGGGATTTTAGCCATACATACCTCAATAAAGTTGTTCCTTACTCTTTTACAAATTTTCGGAACTCTTAGCGCTTCGATTTATTGAGCAAGAATTTCCAATTAAATCGAGAATTAGAGACGAAACTGAAGTTCTAGCTTGGTTCGAGCATATCATCAAACACTAAAGGTGAATTGTGATCTTAGCCCCCTTTTTTGTGAGGAATTTCTACCATTTTATACCCCCAAACTGCCTTCTTTTTAGTTTTCTACCTTCCAACATCCTATGGTTTGACATGCATGTAGAGAACATCACTCTTATATTCTTGAATTACTTTTCTACTGGCCCCATGTATCTAAGTGTAGAAATAGGAGATATGGTTATGAATCTTACCTCTTGGGCATGCGAATTTTTGGTGTCTTCTCTTGATTTTCTTCAATGTTTTAGCAAGGATCAAAGATAATTTCATGGGTGATGCTTTCCCCTTTGAGACCCTCTCTCTCTCTCTCTCTAAAAATCTCAGAAAACATGCTTAAAATGAGCTATGATGTCCCTTATATCGATGGGGAGGTCAGGTTAAAAATTAGAAAATTGGAGCCCCGAGTCAACTATGCGGTCGCATCTGCGATCGCAGAATGAACATGCAGTCCGCATAATAGACCGCAGAATGCCTCCCAAAAACCAAAAGTTCTGACTCAATCTGCGGTAAGAATGCGATCCGCACTCATGTTTTGCGGTCGCAAAGTGCACCGCAGAACTGACCTTCGCAAATTCAAAAGAAAATATGCGACGACTATGCGGTCCGCATTTTGATTATGTGACCGTATTTCGACCGCATAACTGACTTCAATTTTAACCAACATTCTGCCTTACTCTGCGGCATATATGCGGTCCGCATTTCAATTATGCGACCGCATTTTAGACCGCATTTCTTGCATTTTTTCTGGAAACTTATTCTTGACTTTTTAATGCATTATTCAATCCAAAAAGGTCCACGTCGCGGCTCACAAGCTCGCCACGAAGCATATTTACTAATTTCTAACACATGATCCCAACTTGGCACCGCGGGATCCGGGTTTTTGAGTAGGGATTTCACGGGGCCTTACAGTCAAGTTAGAAAGTTGAGGTCAAAGAACATTATATTAGTAAAGGTTCAGTGGCAGGGTCAGCCGACCTGGGAGACCAAGCAGGATATGCACAGCCGTTACCCTCATTTTTTCACTACTTCAGGTATGTCTCTATACTCGTTCGAGGACGAACGAATGTTTAAGTGTAGGGGGATGTGACGACATGGCCGGTCTTCTTAAGAATTTATGCCCCGATCCCCTATTAACTGCTTTCCCCGTGTTTATTTTTGCTATTTTGGTTTGCCGGGATGTTCGGTTTTGAGTTTCGGAGAGTTTTGGGACACTTAGTCCCTAAATGAGAGCTTAAGTTTTGGAAGTTTGACCGTAGTCAAAACAGTGTAAAGATGGCCTCAGAATGGAAACCCAATGGTTCTGTTAGCTCCGTTAGGTGATTTTGGGTTTAGGGGCGTGGTCGGATTGTATTTTGGAGGTCCGCGGCTAATTTAGGCTTGAAATGTCGAAGGTTGAATTTTGGAATTTCCGGTTCGGTAGTGAGATTTTGATCCGAGGGTCGGAATCGAATTCTGAGAGTTGAAGTAGTTCCGTTATGTCATTTGGGATGTGCGTGCAAAGTTCCAGGTCATTCGGACAAGGTTTGGTAGCCTTTTTGATCGAAAATGTGTTTTTAGAGTTTTTAAAATTCTTAAGGTTGAATTCGATGAAAAATAGGTGTTTTGATGTTGTTTATAACGTTCCAAAGGTTGTAACAAGTTTGAATGATGTTATGGGATATGTTAGTAGGTTTGGTTGAGGTCCCGGGGGCCTCGGGTGTGTTTCGGATGCTCAATGGGTCATTTTGAGTTGTTAAAAAGTTGCAGAAATTCAAGATCAGGTGTTGCAGACTTTTTTTCATCGCGATCGCAGCCATCCATTCGCGATCGCATAGTGTAATTCCGGAGGGGAACCAATTCCTTCTTCGCGATCGCATAGTACTGCCTCATTCCTCTTTCGCGTTCGTGGCTGTTCCTTCGCGTTCGCGTAGTAGAAACTGAGTCGGTGGCTCAGTAGCCCAATTTCTTCTTTGCGTTCGCGTGTCTTCAACCGCGATCGCATAAGCCCATTTCTCCCTCTTCCGAAATGCGTGTAGCTGGTCGCGTTCGCATAGGCCAAACCACGAGCCATTCATTTTTCCTCTTTGCGATTGCGTCCCTTTTCTCGCGATCGCAATGAACAAATATCTGGTCAGAGACATTAAAAATTACAATTCGAGGGTTTAAGCTTATTTTCATAATTTTGAATTTGGGAGCTCGGGAGGGGCGATTGTTGAAGACTTTTGCACCTGGGTGACTTGGGTAAGTGATCTCTACCCAACTTAGATTAAATTCCATGATTCCTAACTTAAATCTAGCCTTTAAATTTCGAAATTTGGTGGAAAAATTTGGGGAAAATATGATAAACTTCATAGGCCGAATTATTGGGTTTTACTTGGGGTTTTGTCCTCGGATTTGAGAGATTCTTATATGAATAGACTCGTGTGAGTGTGAGGATTTCGAAAATGTAAATTTCACCCAATTCCGAGACATGGAGGGGCGTTTTGTCATTTTACATAATTTTGCGTATTAGCTTAGAATTTAATTGTAGATTCAGCTTCTTGAAGTATTATTTATATTATGAAATGGAATTGAATAGATTTGGGCTATTTGGAGTCGGATACTCGTGGCAAGAGCGTGGTTTCTAGTTGATTTTGAGCCGGTTCAAGGTAAGTGACTTGTCTAACCTTGTGTCAGGGACTTTTCCCCATAGGATTGATATTGTGGTAATTGAAATGCCTCGTACGTGAGGTGTCGAGCGTGTACTTGTTCTAATTGTTAGAATTCGATTTTTCTTTAAAAATAGCCTTGAATTGTGTTCTTCCTTTCCTTGCTTACACTGTTTGGATATTAAACTTGTTGTAGGTTAGATAAACATGTCTACTTGACTAAATTGCTCTATCTGTCTTAACTGCCTTAACTGTACGACGTGAATCATACTAGGTTAGGATTACCTGCTTCACCTTGATATGAAATTGATTGAATTGAATTCTTGTTGTTGTTGTGTATTTACTTTGGGATATGGGACGGTATCCCGGGAGCTCCCCCTGTATGTTTACTTTGGGACTATGGAATTGCATTCGGGGAGATCCCCCTGCACGTTTATGAGTTGGACTAGGGGACTTCACCCGAGAGATCCACTAGATATGATATTTATATTTGGGGACTACAGGACGGTATCCTAGGAGATCCCAAGTTGTTATCTCGGAGCTGAGTTATGTTCTTTTACTGTGTTTTACTTGCCTTTGTAATAGTTGTTGTTGTCCTTTATATCTTGTGTTATTTAACTACACTGGCATTTCACCTTGTTAAACCTATATCTTATTTAACCACAATAGGGTCCTACCTTCCTCGTCACTACCCAACCGAGGTTAGGCGTCGCACTTACTAAGTACCGCTTTGGTGTACTCATGCCCTTTCTGTGCATGTTTTTCATGTGCAGTTCTGGGTACTGCTGCACAGGCATACCATCCTTGAGGCAGGGAGAGCTTTTGGAGACTTCGATGTACACATGTCGCGTCCGCAGACCGAAGAGTCTCCATATTTATTCTATCTTGTAGTATTATCCCTTCTATCACACTGCTGATGTAGACATTCCGGAGTTAGAACGTTTTTACTATTTTTCTCTCAACTTGTGTTCCCGTGAGTTTCCAAGTTTTGGGATAGTGATGTAGAAGTTTTGAGATATTGCGTTGTACATGCCGAGCAGCATCCTATATACCGTACCTTTTTAGTTATTCTTGGTTTTTGATTTATGTTTCTGCTAGTTTCAATTTATCTTCCGCACTTGTTAGTCTTACCTAGTCGTAGGGACTAGGTGCCGTCACGATTCACGGAGGGCGAACTGGGGTCGTGACAATATTAGTCAAGCCAAAAGATATCACCAAGAACTCTCCTTTGGAAAGATAATGGAGTGAAACAATCAACCTTTTGACATTGGAAGACCCAAAATGTCCATAATGAATCCTAAAAGCCATCTTAGGGATGTCAGAAGTCAAAATCTTTAGCTAATGATAGCTCAATCTCAAATCAGTCGTCGAGAACACTCAAGCAACCCGAAGATGATCAAACAAATCATCAATACAAGGAAATGAATACTTGTTCTTGATATTGACCTTGTTCAACTGCCTTTAATCAATGCTCATCCTCATGGAACCATCTTTCTTCTTTACAAACGACACTGGTGCACCCTAAAGAGATACACTCAATCTGAGAAATCCCTTATCCAATAACTCCTGCAACTACTCCTTTAACTCATTCAATTCGGCTAAAGCCATACAGTATGGGTGAATAAATATGGGTTGAGTACTCGGCACCAAGTCTATACCAAAATTAATATCCCTACCGGGCGGCATGCCTAATAGGCTGCATGAAATGCATCTGGAAACTTCCTCACTACTGGACCTAAATCAATTGTAGGAGTCTTACCACTAGTATATACAACAAAATGTAGATACGCCAAACATCCCTTCTCAACCATCCCTAGAGCTTTCAGAAGTGAGATCACCTTGTGGCACCTTATTTTGCACTAGTAAAAAGAATACAACTAACAGTACTTTGAAGTCGATAAAAGAGAGTTCTCACCTAATATTTTAAGGTATATTAGGGTACCTATTAGTCTCTGAATGTTTTTATCCTAATGGTATGCTAACCGGTGAGATTTGGGGGAGAGTTCTAGTTTTTCTGAGGTAACTCCTTAAACTTAGGCTAGATTTGGGAAAAGAAAAGTCTGTATTCTGCTTAGTCAATGTTTCAAGTCTGTGAAAAAAATATTCTAACTCTTATCTAAAAAAACTCGCTATTTGAGAAAGGTTGTGTACATGCTTTTGAAAAAAAATGAAGTTATCTGTTTTTGAGTTTATAAGTGGGGGTTCATATTTTAAAATATATGTGTACTTATTAAGTTGAAGACTAGATATGCTTTTATTTTCGAGAAAGATCTTGTAAAAAAGTTCCTTGTTTTGAAAGAAGCTAAGTATATACTTTTAAAAAATGGGTGTTACCTATTTGTAACTCAGTAAAGTAAGGAACCATTTTGAAAGTATACCTCAAGTCAGAATGAGAGTGCCTTATTTGTAAATCAATTTTCAACGGGAACCTTGTATTTAACTCGTTGAGGTTCATTATTTTGTACGCTTGGTTGGGTTTGGCTTTTCTTTCTTGAGGACGACTTCTTAAATTATTTTCGCGATATGATTTACCAAAGAGAGCTCGCTTTGATTTTAAATCTACCAAAGCCTAAAACTTATTGAAAATCATTAGTAATAACAAGATAAGGCATTTCATTTATTGGAAAGATAAGTTTGGAAATTAATTAATGACCAAACATTAGAGTACTAGGGTGAGCAAAACTTCTGATTTAAATTTTACCTACGAGTCCTAGGTTTGCCTAATTTTGCTAAAAGAGTAATCAAAATATTAAAATACTCAATATGGTCAGTACATATACACAAAGGCAATAAAGAATGAAAAATGTGATTTTAAAGTGGAGTAGGAAGAACAAGACTCTCGATATGGGCCGGCAGGTATTCAGGCCCAATATAATATACAGAAACAGCAAACTAAACATGAATGGAGCATCCTAGACCTGGAAATTGGGCTTGATCTCCAAATGGGCTCAACAAGCCCAATTTGAAATCATGCATACAAAGAAAGGAAAATGATTAGCATATACCCATGTGAGGCATAAATAAATAACATCATGATAAGCACAAAAACTGAAGAATATTGTAGAGTCACTCCTCATTTGTGTTAACCCTGTGAGGATTAATAAGAGTTAATGAGTAAGAGCTTAGCATAAATCTTCATTCATGGATACAATCCCACTTTGTGAACCCTTGACACTTCAGATTTCACAAAGGTCTCACAGACCCCGAGCAGTGCTTGTGTCAAGAAGGGGTGCCGTATCCATAAACAAGTTTTCATATCCAAATATTCCGAATCACTCAATGTTAATCTACCCCACAGGTTTAATCACAAATAAAAGGTCCTATTCAATGGTTTCATATGGCTAAAATACAAACAATATGTGTGAAGGATCAGGGTAATCCATTCAAAGGTTCATGCACAAGAATTTAACAACTTTAAGCATATAGGGTGCTGTAATCCATCACCGGAATTCATAAGTAGTCTAGGGCATAACATTGACTTACAAAGATTAATGTCAGAGTAAAGGATACAAAGGTAAGCATGAAATTGCTATTGAAACATAGTCAAGCAAGAAAAACAAAGTATTGGTAATAAACATATCTCATTACTCATATGTTTTAGACTCAGAAGTGTTACAGACTAATATCATACAGAGGTGAGCATAGATATTTGTTTTATTAGCTCCATTATGAATATAATGTTCCAGGATCCTTCTAAGCAGGTTCAGATCATAAAAATAGTTCACAAGCACTCCAAAAGCCTCAACATAGTTAAGAGCAGGCATATATCTTATCATTTTAATACTTGGACTGACTATTTCATTCAGAATTCCTATAAGGGGCATGTCGACTAGTTAGGTTATCAAAGGAATTAATCATAATTAATCTTTATTTAGTCCTAATGACATGACATATAGTTATAGCAACACACAGGTTATCAAGCCTTCCAACTATCGGACTCAAGAAATCCCAGGTTAAGTCCTCTATATGTAATGATATATATTAACATGTGTGAGACAATAAGTTAATAACATCCATTTTACTTTGATAAGGCAAACAGGTCGACTAGAATTTGAACATGCAGGTAGGTTAACACGTGACTTGCATACAGGTTATCATGACAGACATCTAAGAATCAGTTGTGTTCAGTTTTGAGAACAGACTTCTTAATACACTAGCAGGGTTAATTACATGGTGTAACGAACCGACCAGTCATTTTGGGTAATTGTGCCCTGTTACCCCCTTTTGATGCTTCACATATGTGTGTTTATAATTTTATGACTTGCCGGGTTGGTTAGTTTCGTTCCGGAAAGCTTTTGTATTGATTTAGACCCTTATAGAGACTTAGAAATTTAAATTAAAAATAATGATCAAACATTGATGTAATGACCCGGTCGGTCATTTCATGTGTTTCCACTCTATTTCCCCCATTCATGCTTCTTATTGTCTTGTTTAGTTGTATTATGTGCTATCGGGTTGGTTAGCTCGAGTTCGGAGAAGTTTTGGTAAGGTTTGAGACACTTAGTCTCTTTTGAGTAAGCTTAAGTTGAAAAGGTCAACCGGATGTTGACTTATGTGAAAAAGGGCTCGAAGGTGAATTTTGATGATTTGGATAGCTTCGGAAGGTGATTTGGGACTTAGGAGCATGATCGGAACGTATTTTGGAGGCCCGGAGTAGATTTAGGCCTGAATTGGCGAAATTGGAATGTTGGCATTTTTCGATTTATAGGTGAGATTTTGATATAGGGGTCGGAATGGAATTGCAGCTGGTTCGTTGTGCCATATGTGATGTGTGTAAAATTTCAAGTCATTCGGACGAGGTTTGATGGACTTTTTGATCAAAAGCGGAAGTCGGAAGTTTTTGGAACCTTAGGCTTGAATCTGATGTTATTTGGTTGATTCGATGTGGTTTTAAGTATTTCGAAGATTGGTATAAGTTTGGTTAGGGGAATGTGACTAGTTTGTGCTTTTGGTTGAGGTTCCGGGGGCCTTGAGGTGATTTCGGATGGCCGACGGTAAGTGGGAAAGTTGCAGCTGAAGCTGCTGAAGTCTGCCATACCGCACCTACAGCCGCAGAAGCGCCCAGAGGGTCGCAGATGCGGAAATAACCATGGGGAGCTGGAACCGCAGAAACAGCTATTCGAGCGCACCTGCGATAGCGTAGGTGCGGGTGTTTGATCACAGATGCGGTATGAGGCATTTAAGTGATTTGCGCAGAAGCACACCTGGGACCGTAGGTGCGATATTTGTACCGCATAAGTGGTTTAGTTGGGGAAGAACATATAAATTATGGACTTCACGATTTTTAGCCTTTCTTCACCATTTTTAAGTCGGTTTTGGAGCTTTTGGGAGATTTTGAAGAGGGAATTCAAGGGAGCTTTGTTGAGGTAAGATTGTTAAACATAAAACTTGTTCCTATGGTATTATTTCATTGATTAGGCTTGAAATTTACGGAAGTTTGTGGGTAAATATTGAAGAAACTAGGGCTTGCGATTGGAGACCTTTGATTAAGGATTTGAGGGGCCATTTGTTATCGGATTTTGGTATTCTTGGTATGTATGGACTCGTGGGAGGATAAGGAGTTTATTGATATAATTTTTATCGGATTCCGAGATGTGGGCCTGGGGGTCGGGTTTGGTTAATTTCGGGATTTGTGTTGTAATTTGATTATTTTCGCATGGGCTTCGTTCCCTTAGCATATTTTGACGTCATGATTTTGATTTTGGATAGATTCGATGCGAGTTGAGGCCGAGACAAAAGGCAAAGGCATCGCGGGCTAGAGTTTGGACCGGGTAGAGGTAAGGAATGATTGTAAATGTTGTCCTAAGAGTATGAAACCCCGGATTTCACATCGTTGTGCTACTTTGGGGTTTTGCACACGCTATATCACAAGCGTGATTTCATGCACCATTGGGTATTGAGACTTAGTCCGTCCCGTATGAATGTTTAACCATGTATTTGATTGAAAATTGTTTGATATCACCGTGTTTTGGAAAGCATTATCATGTTTTGGACTGATTGCCATATTTGAGCCTCGTGCCAACTGTTTTGGATCCTTAGGGGATTCTTACTACTATTCCTCACTATTTTGACCTTGTATTTGTACTCAGTCATGCTATATTCTACTGTTTTCACAACTCAGCCATCTTTACTTATTTTTTATATTTTAAATGATATTTTGGGTTGAGCATCATGTTTTATTGTTGCCTGAGTGACTTGTGAGATTTCTGACTGAGTGAGGCCGAGGTCTTGTGTTGTGAGGATACTATGGGATCGGGCTGCGGGCCGCAACAGTGTTATATTGATTCATGATTATGAGGTCGAGGTCCTAATTGTTACGCCATGAGGTGGCTTTGATATAAGGCTGAGAGCCTATTTGATTATGCCACGAGATGGCTTGTTATTGCGCTTGGGTTGTAAGGAGCCCCTCCAGGAGTCTGTACACTCTAGTGAGCGCGGGTACCCAGTGTGATATAATATTTCCCGAGGGGCTATTTTTGTTTCATATTATTGCCCGAGGGGCTGATACGAGTGATTGTGAGAAAGTCCGAGGGGCTGGTTTTATTGATATTTTGCCCGAGGGGTGGTTATGGTACATGTTTTGCCCGAGGGGCTATTTTTACGTTTCTATTCTTTTACTCACAGCTTTCATCACTCGTTTGAAACTATTGAAAGGTCTTTTAAAAGGTTTTTCTGAAATGAGGTATTTTATGAGTTTTACTGCTTTACTGCATTGTTCTAGACTTATACTATTTTGTTGTAGCATTATATTGTGGTTTGCGTGTTTTCTTACTGATCAGCTGCCTTTACTTTTATTACTTACTGAGTTGGCGTACAACATTAGTCCCTGCACCCTGTGTGCATATTCAAGAGTCTCAGGTCACGCTAGTGAGGGCTGATTTGCTTTTCAACAGGCTTGTTCGGAGTTGACAAGGTAGCTGCTAGGCGTCCGCAGCCCAGTGCTTCTCTTTCCTATCTTTTATTTCACTTGTTCTAGCTTTGTATTAGACTATGTTGTCTTTTCGTACTCTTAGACAGATTTTAGATGCTCATGGCTGGTGACACCCCGATGTCAGGCTATGTTTGTTTCCACAATGTTCTATTCTACTCTTTATTTTGGGATTTATAGCTTATTAATGACTTAAAAAAAATTATTATAACTTCTTAGTTGGTTTGGGGATTTGTGTCAGCTGGCCTTGTTTCACGATAGGCACCATCAAGATTGGGTCCGATTTAGGGTCGCGACAAGTTGGTATCAGAGCCTAGGTTATATAGGTCTCACGAGTCATGAGCAGGTTTAGTAGAGTCTCGCGGATCGGTACGAAGACGTCTATATATATCATCGGGAGGCTTCAGAACCTTTAGGAAAAACTTCTTATTCTTGAATTCCTGTCGTGCGAATCTGTTGATGCTAGTACTAAACTTCTATTATTCTATTATCTCATAGATGGTGAGGACACGCGCTACCGGTCAGGATGGACGACCACCAGTACCACCAGCTGGGACCACGAGAGGTCGAGGACACGGTCGAGGCCATGGTAAGGGCATGGGTGTAGCCCATACAACAACTAGGGCAGCACCTGCAGATCCACCAGCAGCCCTAGTTCAGGATCAGGTCCTAGTTGTGGACGCTCCAACTGCACCAGCTCAGGCACCGACTGTGCCTATTGTCATTCCGGGTCTTCAGGAGACCTTGGCTCAAATCTTGACCGTGTGCACTAGTCTTGCTCAGGCGGTCGCAGTTTCTACTACCGCAGCCACTTCTCAGGCCGGGGAGGCACTCAGACTCCCACCGCTCGCACGCCCGATCAGGTTGTTTAGGGATTGCAGACACCAGAGGCACCACTAGCTCAGCCGGTAGCAGCTGCTCAGGGTTATGTAGCTCCAGTTATGCCAGAGGACAAGCAACGCAGATTGGAGAGGTTTGGCAGACTCCAGCCTCCGACTTTCAGTGGTGCAGAGGGCGAGGATGCCCAGGGTTTCTTGGAAAGGTGTTAGAGTATTCTTCGCACCGCGGGTATTCTGGAGACCAGTGGGGTCACATTCACTACTTTTCAGTTTACTGGAGCTGCCTTCACTTGGTGGGAGGCTTATGAGAGGCGTAGGCATGTTGGTACGGCGCCCCTTACGTGGCAGCAGTTCTCCACTCTCTTTTTGGAGAATTATGTGCCACAGTCCTGTAAAGAGGAGTTGCACAGGCAGTTCGAGCAGTTGCGATAGGGAGATATGATTGTGACACAGTACGCGATGAGGTTCTCAGAGTTAGCTCGTCATGATATCTGGTTGGTTTCTACAGATAGAGAGGGGATCAGGAGCTTCGTTGATGGCCTCACATATCAGCTTCGGATTCTCATAACTAGGGAGAGGGTGTCAGGTTCTACTTTTGAGGAGGTTGTGGATATTGCTCGTGAGATTGAGTCAGTTCATCGCCAGGAGCGAGAGGAGAGGAAGGCCAAGAGGCCTCGAGGATCTAGTAGTTTTGGGGGTGCTTCTTCGAGAGGTTGGTTTCAACATGGCAGAGGCCGCCCATTCAGGCATGCTCAATCAGTTCGCCCAAGTTATCGTAAGGCATCGTCGGGCCATGATCCTCATAGTTCTCAGTAGGGTCATTCCTCACTCAGTGCCCTTGTAGCCTAGGGCTCGTCCCATGATCAATCAATTCAGGACTCTTCTATGCCAGGTGCGTCTCTAGTCATTCTGGTGCTAGATGTCCCCTTCAGTCCCCGTCTCCGGCACCAGGTAGTTGTTATGAATGTGGGGAGTTGGGACATATGTGGAGGCAGTGTCCTCGTCGCCTTAGGGGTTCATCTTAGCAGAGGAGTCAGCCATCGACTTCAGCACCAGTTACTTCATAACCCACCCACCCAGCTAGGGGTGGAGGACAGTCATCTAGGGGTCGCCCAAGAGGGAGAGGTCGATTAGGTGGTGGTCATGCCCGTTTCTATGCACTCAAAGCTAGACCTGATGTTATTTCTTCAGATACGGTGATTACAAGTATTGTCTTAGTCTGCCGCAGAGATGCCTCTGTGTTATTTGACCCTGGTTCTACTTTCTTTTATGTGTCATCATATTTTGCCCATTATTTGGATACACCCTAGGAGTCCCTCATTTATTCTCTTCATGTCTCTACTCCAGTGGGCGATACTATTATGGTAGACCATGTATATCGGTCGTGCGTTGTGTCACTTTACATGGTGGACTTCGATGTGATATTGGGCATGGATTGGTTATCTCTGTGTCGGCCTATTTTGGACTTACACACCAAGATAGTGACGTTAGCTATGTCGGGTGTATCATGGATTGAGTGGCGAGGTTTATCTTATTATGTTCTCAGCAGGGTAATCTCATTCTTGAAGGCCTAGCGTATGGTTGGGAAAGGTTGTCTTTCATACTTAGCATTTGTGAGGGATGTCAGTGCAGAGGCTACCAGCATTGATTCTGTTCCAGTTGTGAGGGACTTTCCCGATATGTTTCCTGTAGACGTGTCGGGCATGCCCCCAGACAAGGATATCGATTTTGGTATTGATCTGGTGCCGGGCACTCAGCCAATTTCTATTCCACCGTATCTTATGGCGCCAGCGGAGTTGAAGGAGCAACTTCAGGAGCTCCTCGATAATGGGTTCATTCATCCTAGTGTTTCGTCGTGGGGTGCACCTGTTCTGTTTGTGAAGAAGAAGGATGGCACCATGAGGATGTGTATTGACTACAGGCAGTTGAACAAGGTCACAATTAAGAACAAATATCCCCTGCATCGCATTGATCATTTGTTCGACCAGCTTCAAGGAGCGAGGGTGTTCTCCAAGATTGATCTCCATTCAGGGTATCACCAGCTGAAGATCATGGACTCGGATATTTTGAAGATAGCCTTCAGGACCCGATATGGTCATTATGAGTTCCTTGTGATGTCTTTTGGGCTGACTAATGCCCCAGCAACGTTCATGCATTTGATGAACAGCGTGTTACGACCTTATCTCGACTCATTCGTTATTGTTTTCATTGATGATATTTTGGTATACTCGCATAGTCAGGAGGAGCATTTGAGAGTTGTGTTGAAGATATTGAGGGAGGAGAGCTTTATGAAAAGTTCTCCAAATGTGAGTTTTGGCTCAGTTCAGTGGCTTTCTTGGGACACGTGGTGTCCAGTGAGGGTATTCAGGTTGATCCAAAGAAGATAGAGGCGGTTCAGAGTTGGCCCAGGCCGTCCTCAACCATAGAGATCCGCAGTTTCCTTGGTTTGGCGGGTTATTACCGTCGGTTCATTTAGGGATTTTCATCTATTGCATAACCCTGACCAAATTGACTTAAAAGGGTGCTCTATTTCAGTGGTCGGATGAGTGTGAGGCAAGCTTCCAGAAGCTCAAGACTGCCTTGACCATGGCTCCAGCGTTAGTTTTGCAATCAGTTTCAGGTTCATATTCAGTGTATTGTGATGCTTCAAGAGTGGGTATTGGATGTGTGTTGATGCAGGAGGGTAGAGTTATTGTTTATGCTTCTCGATAGTAGAATCCCCATGAGAAGAACTACCTCGTTTATGATTTAGAGTTGGCTGCCATTGTTCACACATTGAAGATTTGGGAGCATTACTTGTATTGTGTGTCTTGTGAGGTGTTTACTTATCATCGTAGCGTCCAACACTTGTTCAAATAGAAGGATCTCAATTTGAGGAAGCGGAGATGATTAAAGTTGATGAAGGATTATGACATCACTATCTTATATCACCCAGGAAAGGCCAATGTAGTGGCTGATACCTTGAATAGAAAGGCGGTGAGTATAGGCAGTTTGGCATATATTCCTGTTGGGGAGAGACCTCTTGCAGTTGATGTTCAGGCCTTGGATAATCGGTTTGTGAGGTTGGATATTTCGAAGCCCAGTCGAGTATTAGCTTGTGTGATCTCTCGGTCTTCCTTATTTGATCGCATCAGAGAGCACCAGTATGATGATCCATACTTGTTTGTCCTTAAGGACAAAGTTCAGCATGGCGATGCAAAAGATGTGACTATTGGTGATGATGGGGTATTATAGATGAAGGGCCGGATATGCGTGACCAATGTTGATGGACTTCGTAAGTTGATTCTAGAGAAGACCCATAGCTCGCGATATTCTATTCATCTGGGTGCCGCGAAGATGTATCAGGATCTGAGACAACATTATTGTTGGCAGAAGATAGAGAAAGATATTATGGGGTTCGTAGCTCGGTGTCTCAATTGTCAGCAGATGAAATATGAGCATCAGAGACCGGGTGGCTTGCTTCAGTAGATGGATATTCCAGAGTGGAAGTGGGAGCGGATCACCATGAACTTTGTAGTTGGTCTCCCACGAACTTTGAAGAAGTTCGATGCTATTTGGGTGATTATGGATCGGCTGACCAAGTCCGCGCACTTCATTCCTGTGTGTACTTCCTATTCTTCAGAGCGGTTGGCATAGATTTATATCCGAGAGATTGTGCGCTTGCATGGTGTCCCAGTTTCCATTATTTCATATAAGGGCACTCGGTTTACTTCGTAGTTTTGGAGGGTCGTGCAGAGATAGTTGGGTACTCAGGTTAAGTTAAGAACAGGTTTTCACCCACATACGGATGGGCAGTCCGAGCGCATGATTCAGATATTGGAGGACATGTTGCGCGCTTGTATGATTGACTTTGGTGGTTCATAGGATCAGTTTCTACCACTCGTAGAGTTTGCTTATAACAACAGTTATTAGTCGAGTATTCAGATAGCTCCATATGAGGCTTTGTATGGGAGGCAGTGTAGATCTCTGGTCATTTGGTTTGAGCCGGGTGAGGCTAGGCTATTGGATACAGACTTGGTGCAGGATGCTTTAGACAAGGTGAAGGTGATTTAGGAGAGGCTTCGTATAGCGCAGTCGAGACAAAAGAGTTATGTTGATAGGAAGTTTTCGGATATGTACTACATGGTTAGTGAGAAGGTTCTGTTGAAGGTTTTGCCCATGAAGGGTATTATAAGGTTTGAGAAGAGAAGTAAATTGAGTCCTCGGTTCATTGGGACTTTTGAGGTACTTTGGAGGATTGGGAAGGTGGCTTATGAGCTTGCTTTGCCTCCCAGCTTATTGAGTGTGCATCCAATATTTCATGTTTCTATGCTCCGTAAGTATATTGGGGATCTGTCTCATGTTCTGGGTTTCAGCATGGTTCAAATGGATGGTGATTTGACTTATGATGTGGAGCCAGTGGCTATTTTGGAGCGTCAGGTTCGAAAGTTGAGGTCAAAGGATATAGCTTCAGTGAAAGTGTAATGGAGAGGTCGGCCTATGGAAGAGGCTACCTGGGAGACCGAGCAGGAGACGTGGAGCATATATCCTCACCTATTTGAGGCTTCAGGTATATTCTTGACCCGTTCGAGGACGAATGTTTGTTTAAGAGAGGGAGGCTGTAATGACTCGGCCGGTCATTTCATGTGTTACCACTTCGTTTTATCTATTCCTACTTCTTATTGCCTTGTTTAGCTGTGTTATGTGCTATTGGGTTGGTTGGCTCGGGTTCGGAGAGGTTTTGGTAAGGTTTGAGACACTTAGTCTCTTTTGAGTAAGCTTAAGTTGGAAAAGTCAACCGGATGTTGACTTATGTGAAAAAGGGCTCAGATGTGAATTCTGATGATTCGGATAGCTTTGGGAGGTGATTTGGGACTTAGGAGCGTGATCGGAGCATGTTTTGGAGGTCCGGAGTAGATTTAGGCTTGAATTGGAAAAATTGAAATTTTGACGTTTTCCAATTGATAGTTGTTGATATAGGGGTCAGAGTGGAATTCTGAAAGTTGCAGCAGGTTTGTTGTGCCATATGTGATGTGTGTGCAAAATTTCAGGTCATTCGGACGAGGTTTGATAGACTTTTTGATCAAAAGCGAAATTCGGAAGTTTTTGGAACCTTAGGCTTGAATCCGATGTTATTTGGTTGATTCGTTGTGGTTTTAGGTGTTTCGAAGATTGGTATAAGTTTGGATAGGGTAATGTGAGTTGTTTGTGCTTTTGTTTGAGGTCCCGGGGGCCTCGGGGTGATTTCAGATGGTTGACGGAAATTTGGAAAGTTGTAGCTGAAGCAGCTGAAGTCTATCATAACCGCACCTGCGGCTTGGGGACCGCAGGTGGAGGCTCGCAAAAGTGCCCAGAGGGTCGCAGATGCGGAAATGGCCATGGGGAGCAGAAGCACACCTGGGACCACAGGTGCGGGATTCGTACCGCAAAAGTGGTTTAGCTGGGGCAGAACATATAAATTATGGACTTCGCGATTTTTAGCCTTTCTTCACCATTTCTAAGTCGATTTTGGAGCTTTTTGGGAGATTTTGAAGAGGGAATTCATGGGAGCTTCGTTGAGGTAAGATTGTTGAACATAAAACTTGTTCCTATGGTGTTATTTCATTGATTAGGCTTGAAATTTACGGAAGTTTATGGGTAAATATTGAAGAAACTAGGGCTTGCAATTGGAGACCTTTGATTAAGGATTTGAGGGGTCATTTGTTGTCGGATTTTGGTATTCTTGGTATGTATGGACTCGTGGGAGGATAAGGAGTTTATTGATATAATTTTATCGGATTCCGAGATGTGGACCTGGGGGTCGGGTTTGGTTAATTTCGGGATTTGTGCTGTAATTTGATTATTTTCGCATGGGCTTCGTTCCCTTAGCATATTTTGACATCATGATTTTGATTTTGGATAGATTCGACGCGAGTTGAGGCCGAGACAAAAGGCAAAGGCATCGCGGGCTAGAGTTTGGATCGGGTAGAGGTAAGGAATGATTGTAAATGTTGTCCTGAGAGTATGAAACCCCGGATTTCACATCGTTGTGCTACTTTGGGGTTATGCACACGCTATATGACAAGCGTGATTTCGTGCACCATTGGGTCTCAAGACTTAGTCCGTCCCGTATGAATGTTTAACCGTGTATTTGATTGAAAACTGTTTGATATCACAGTGTTTTGGAAAGCATTATCATGTTTTGGACTGATTGCCATATTTGGGCCTCGTGCCAACTGTTTTGGATCCTTAGGGGATTCTTACTACTATTCCTCACTATTTTGACCTTGTATTTGTACTCAGTCATGCTATATTCTACTGTTTTCACAACTCAGCCATCTTTACTCATTTTTTATATTTTAAATGATATTTTGGGTTGAGCATCATGTTTTATTGTTGCCTGAGTGACTTGTGAGATTTCTGACTGAGTGAGGCCGAGGTCTTGTGTTGTGAGGATACTATGGGATCGGGCTGCGGGCCGCAACAGTGTTATATTGATTCATGATTATGAGGTCGAGGTCCTAATTGTTACGCTATGAGGTGGCTTTGATATAAGGCTGAGAGCCTATTTGATTATGCCACGAGATGGCTTGTTATTGCGCTTGGGTTGTAAGGAGCCCCTCCAGGAGTCTGTACACTCTAGTGAGCGCGGGTACCCAGTGTGATATAATATTTCCCGAGGGGCTATTTTTGTTTCATATTATTGCCCGAGGGGCTGATACGAGTGATTGTGAGAAAGCCTGAGGGGCTGGTTTTATTAATATTTTGCCCGAGGGGTGGTTATGGTACATGTTTTGCCTGAGGGGCTATTTTTATGTTTCTATACTTTTACTCACTGCTTTCATCACTCGTTTGAAACTATTGAAAGGTCTTTTAAAAGGTTTTTCTGAAATGAGGTATTTTATGAGTTTTACTGCTTTACTGCATTGTTCTAGACTTATACTATTTTGTTGTAGCATTATGTTGTGGTTTGCGTGTTTTCTTACTGATCAGCTGCCTTTACTTTTATTACTTACTGAGTTTGCGTATTAACATTAGTCCCTGCACCCTGTGTGCATATTCAAGGGTCTTAGGTCACGCTAGTGAGGGCTGATTTGCTTTTCAACAGGCTTGTTCGGAGTTGACAAGGTAGCTGCTAGGCGTCCGCAGCCCAGTGCTTCTCTTTCCTATCTTTTATTTCACTTGTTCTAGCTTTGTATTAGACTATGTTGTCTTTTCGTACTCTTAGACAGATTTTAGATGCTCATGACTGGTGACACCCCGATGTCCGGCTATGTTTGTTTCCGCAATGTTCTATTCTACTCTTTATTTTGGGATTTATAGCTTATTAATGACTTAAAATAAATTATTATAACTTCTTAGTTGGTTTGGGGATTTGTGTCAGCTGGCCTTGTTTCACGGTAGGCACCATCAAGACCGGGTCCGATTTAGGGTCGCGACAAGTTGGTATCAGAGCCTAGGTTATATAGATCTCACGAGTCATGAGCAGGTTTAGTAGAGTCTCGCGGATCGGTACGAAGATGTCTATATATATCATCGGGAGGCTTCAGAACCTTTAGGAAAAACTTCTTATTCTTGAATTCCTGTCGTGCGAATCTGTTGATGCTAGTACTAAACTTCTATTATTCTATTATCTCATAGATGGTGAGGACACGCGCTACCGGTCAGGATGGACGACCACCAGTACCACCAGCTGGGACCACGAGAGGT
>MU675355.1:86388-113610 GCA_026770625.1 Nicotiana glauca
CGGACCAGATAATTTGAGGAACAAATTTTGAAGAAAATGAACTTTCTCTCAAGAACCCATCCTCCCTCTCTCTTGTTTTTGCTCAAAAAAATAGTTAAAATGAGGGGTTAGGGTGTTTTATTAGAAAGGGGGTCGGGTTTTAAATTTTAGAAAATAGAAGCCCGAGCAAGATCTGCGGTCGCACTATGGTCCGCATATTGGACCGCAAAACTGGCCCCAATCACTGAACATCTCTGCCTGGGTATGCGGTGGAAATACGGTCCGCATACTGATTATGTGGTCGCATAATGGACCACATTTATAACATAAACTTAGACTAACTCTCTGATTAACTATGCGGCAGGAATGCGGTCCGCATATTGATTATGCGGTCGCATAATGGACCGTATTTTCAACTTCAATTTTGACAATTCTTCTGCTTCACTCTGCGGCAGGAATGCGGTCTGCATAGCTGATCTGCGACCGCATTCTGGACCGCATAAATGACAAATTTTCTGGAAAATTAATTCTTTTGATTTTTAAAGGCTTAGATCACTACCAAGGGTCCGAACACATTCCTAACACATATTCAGAGTCGACACCACGAGTTACTAAGTTTTGAGACTAAAAAATATTTACGGGACCTTACAACGAGTGATTGTGAGATAGCTCGAGGGGCCGGTTCTATTGATATTTTCCCTGAGGGGCGGTTATGGTACATGCTTTGCCCGAGGGACTATTTTTACGTTTCTATACTTTTACTCACTACTTTCATCGCTCGTTTGAAACTATTGAAAGGTGTTTTAAAAGGTTTTCTTGAAATGAGGTATTTTACGAGTTTTACTGCTTTACTACATTATTCTAGACTTATACTGTTTTACTGTAGCATTATGTTGTGGTATGCGTGTTTTCTTACTGCTCAGCTTCTTTTACTTTTATTACTTACTGAGTTGGCGTACTCACATTACTCCATGCACCCTGTGTGCAGATTTAGAAGTCTTAGGTCACGCTAGTGAGGGCTGATTTGCTTTCCAACAGGCTTGTTCGGAGTTGACTAGGCAGCTGCTCGGCATCCGTAGCCCAGTGTTTCTCCTTCCTATATTTATTTCACTTGTTCTAGCTTTGTATTAGACTATATTGTCTTTTCGTACTCTTAGACGAATTTTAGATGCTCATGACTGGTGACACACCGATGTCGGATTGTATTTGTTTATGCACTGTTCTATTATACTCTTTATTTTGGGATTTATAGCTTATTAATGACTTAAAATGAATTATTATAACTGCTTAATTGGTTTGGGGGATTGTGTCGTCTGGCCTTGTTTCACGATAGGCACCATCACGACCAGGTCCGATTCAGGGTCGCGACATTTGACCTTTGTGAAAACGACCTCGTAACGGTGTTTCTATGGATCTGATAGCTTCATATCATGATTTCTAACTTGGGCGTATGCCCGAAATTGATTTCGAAAGTCCATAGGTTGATTTATGTTATTTTGCCAAAATTTGGCAATTTGAAGTTTAAAAGTTTGACAGTAGGTTGACTTTTAGTTATTTGAGCTTGGAGTTTTATTTTGGGAGTTGGAACTGGTCTGTTATGCTAGTTGGAACTTGTCTACAAAATTTTATATCATTTGGCGTTGATTTAATATGATTCAGACGTTTAGTTGTAATTATAGAATTTCTTGAAATTTACTTTGAAACTTATGCGTTTTAGTGTTTAATTCGTAGCTTTAGACTTTATTTCTGTGTTTTGATCGCGCAAGCAAGTTCGTATGATATTTTTAGACTTGTGTGGATGTTTGGTTTGGAGCCTCGGGGGCTCGGATGACTTTCGGACATGGTTCGGAAGGTTTGAACTGAAAATGCAGAATCTAGTGTGTTGATGCTTCAGGTATCGCATTTGCGAACACTAGGTTCACAATTGCGAGCTTAGCAGGGGGACCTCACGTATACATTTGCGATACCTGGCTCGAAATTGTGAAGTGGGTCAGGACTTTGGGTATCTCTCAATTGCGATAAAAATGTCGCTTTTGCGAAGAGGACAGGGTTCACATTTGCAGACCCATTTATTGCAATTGCAATATCCCAGCACAAAGGTCAGGAGACGCAATTGCAATGGATTATTCACAATTGCAAATCCATGTCGCAATTGAGACTTCAGAAGGTGATCAAAAGGGCTGGAAGTTGGGATTTCATCTCACATTCTCTCATTTTAGAACCTTAGACTCAGTGGGAGGCAATTTAGAGAGGAGATTTTCATCTACAAACTTTGGATAAGTGATTCTAATCTATTTCTAATCAAATTCCATCAATGTATCTTCGATTTTAACATCAAAATCATATGAATCAAGGTAAAAATTTGTGAAAGTTTGTCAAGTTTTTGAAAAATAAGAAATTGAATTTGAGAGTCTGTTTGGACTCGGATTTTGAAATTAATCACATATATAAACTCGTGCGGTCATGAATAGTTGGAATCTACCATTGGACCCGGGTTTTGACCATGCGGGACCCAGGTTGACTTTTTTGGGAAAAGTGTAAAGATCATAGCTTAGCTATTGTAATTGATTTCACTTGCATTGTTTTATGATATTAAGTCAATTTTGGTTAGATTTGAGCTGTGCGGAGGCGAGTTTTAATGGAAAAGCTATATTTGAGGGTTGAATTGGACTTGTTGAGGTAAGTATCTTGCCTAACTTTGTGTGGGGAACTACTCTTTAGGGTTTGGGATTGATTGTGTCGTTTGTTCTATGTGAAAGCCGTGTACGCAAGGTGACGCGTGGGTGCACGTGTTATATATGGTTTATGACCGGTTTAGACTACTTAGACTCTTTTCATGCTTTAATTGAATTGTCATATCATTTTCTAAATTCTCATATTCAATTTATTTTTACTTATGTTAGTCTATCCTTACTTGCTTTAAATGACTCGTTAACACTTGTTCTACATCCTAATTGATAAATTGCTCTCATGCTTTAATTGAACTTGTTGCCTCTTTTATTGTAACATGTTATCTCTTCATTATTGATTTTCATCATTTGAAATTATTGTTTATGTTATCTCTTTCATTGTTGAGTATTATTATTTGAAGTTATTGTTCATGTTACCTCATTCATTGTTGATTTCTATTATTTGAAGTCATTGTTACACGTTGTCTCTTCCTTTGTGAGTTATTCTTATTTAATATCGTAGTTATACACTATCTCTCTCATTGTTGATACCATTTCATATAGCTTATATTGATGATATTAAGTTATTTTGGCTAGATTCAAGCCGTCCGAAGGTTGATTCCCACGGGAAAGGCTTATTAGAGGATTGACTTGGCTTGCTTGAGGTAAGTATCTTGCCTAAACTTGGTTGATGCATTAGTTTCATGAGTTATTTATTATAGCTACGTGCTACGGAGTGGCACGCATGTGTGGGGTTGAGCCCATGTGTGTATACCAGGTTATTTATTCATGCTCGGAGTAGTTTTCAAGCTATAATATGCTTGGGTTGTCTGCTAAGCTTTATGCTGAGATGATTCTTGTATCTGTAACCCTGATGTGGGCTATTTAAACCATGTTTGAGGTTAAATAGAGGTTAATCTCCTGATTGAATCATATAATTGTAATTTGTGATAAAATTGCTTGATTTAAGCTATGATAGTACACTTGCATGTACACATACCTTAACATGTCAGTTATACCAGCCTAGGAGTTTAAATTTTGATAATCATTGATCATATACATGTATTCTCTTATATTTTCTTTTTGTGTGATATGGTTAGACTAGTAGCATGTGACCACGCCATGCAGATTGTGAAATTGTGCATGTGATCACGCCTGGCGGATTCTGATATTGTGCATGTGACCACGCCGAGTGAATTATGATATTGTGCATGTTACCATGCCATGAATATTGTGATATTTTATATGTGACTCATGAAATATACAGGGTGGGTAAGTCCAGTCCATAATATTGAGCCTATAACCACGGCGGGCGGATTATGATATTGAGTCTGTGACCTCGCCGAGCAGAATATGATTATTGCACGTGACTACGACGTGCATCATGTGGATATGAATCCATCCCCCTAGTGTCACCCTCTCATGTGCCTTCTTTAAGGGTAGCATGTGGGCCAGTTAGGCCCGAGCTTGGCCCAAGCCTGCGAGCCCAAATGGGTAGTCGGCCTAAACGGGCCTAATCAGATAGGACATGGACCGGGTGGGGGTGGGATTCCAGGTGGGCCGGTCCCTTGATATAGGCCCGCCAGACCGGGACTGTTTGGGACCGGAACCGGCTGGTAAGTGGGTTGGTTCGATCGGTCCTAAACGGTCCTAAGTGGGCCTAAACGGGCCAACGACTATTTAAAAAAAATCAGCCGAAATGGCCGTTTCTAGCCGTTAGTTCATTTTAAAATGGTTGTTTCTAGCAGTTGGCTATTTATAAAATAGCCATTTAACCCCCTCCCCAACCCCAAACATTTTATAATTATACTTTTTCCATATTTTCAACTATAAATACCCCCTCATTCTTTTATTTTTCTCACAACATCATCAATCTCTCTCTAATTTTCTTCTATAATTGGTTACTTTATTGTTGCAATTTGGGTGAAAAATTATGAAGTTGGCGAATTGAAGTATTCAAGTCTTCAACGATAATTAATTTTCAACAAGTTATTCGTCAATTTGGTAAACTCGTTCCAACTCTTAAATTTTTAATATTATAATTTTATTTTGTTTTATTTAATTTGTATTGTTTGATTAATTAAGATGAATTTTTCGTTTAAAAAATATTTAGTAAAAATAAGGAAAAATCCAAGAGTGGTGAATCTAGTGGCCAATCTATTCCTCCTCCAATTCCCCGGGCTCTCCTACCCAAACCCCATACCCGTCCTCCATCTGCTCCTATTCTTGATAGTGATAATACTTTATTATAATTTACTGAGAGTCAATATTTGCATAATGTTGGAGGTGGTGAACAATTAAACCATGAATATATGAATGTGCTTTATGGTAATCCAACTATTGATGAAAATGATGAGGAAGAAATAGATTTTGAAGAAACGCAACTGGATGACGATACACCCACTAGTCATGTTGTTGAAGTTGACCCAACTAATAATAATCCAAATGGTGCCCCGTCTGACCCTCTTGTTACTACACCTACTTTTTCTAGACAACCTTCTAAACGGAGCGAAACATCTCTTGTTTGACCATTTTTTATTCAACTAAGAGAAAAAATAGGGCTAAGTGTAAAACTTGTGGCAAAGAGTTAGCTTTTAAATATGTTGGAGGTAGGAGGGACGGGAAGTTTGAGGAGACACATAATGTTACACCTCAAGACAAAGTTAAATATCTTCTTATGAAAGCTTTAGCCGAGGGGACAAGTGTACCTACTCAGGCTGACCTTAGTACCGAGTCAAATCAATTTCAATCGGGAACTAACACTGTTACTGGTGGTATTTTATATTATAATGCATTGCTTTGAATATCTCTTTATAATATTTTATGTTTAAATTTGAATTCAAAAATTTAGGTCACAAATCTATAATATAATTTTACAAGGAATTGCCTTAGATAATAATTTTTAAAAAAATTAAAATTAAAAGTTGGGCCCACATAGGCCCGGGATCGGTCCACTTAGCCCGGGACCATTAGTTCTTGGTCCCGGTCCCGTGCTGGTTCTTACAAAAAGTCCACGAAGCCCGGGACCACTTAGGACCAGCCCATGAAGCTCGTGCCCAATTAGGATAGGCCCGCGAAGTACATTTAGGACCGGACCCGTCCCACATTACAGCCTTAGCCTTCTTGAAGGTGTACACGCAAATTCGAGGAAAACTGATTGGTGGTTTGGTACGGTTGTGGAAATTTTGAGGAAAATCTGGCTAGTGTTTATTTTGGTTATTGCTTATCGTCTTTACTTGTAATTTCCTTGGTTATTTACCTGATTACTTGCATATAATCTTTATATATTGGATCATTGACTGAGCAGAGTACTTGAGTAACTGTGAACACCAGGATTGTCCTTTCTGTTCTTTATGACCTAATTATATTATTGTTTTGTACTTGTTGGATTTATGAACTGTACAGGTGATTAGCAAGTATCATTTATAATTCTTGCTTCTTTTACCTCACCGAGGTTAGTTATGATACTTGTTAAGTACATGGGTTCGGTTATACTCATACTAAATTTTAAACTTAATTAGGCAGATCCAAGTGTTTGACCGAGCCACCAGTAGCGGAGTTTTGCTGGCTAAGTCGTTCGAGAGACGCAGTAGAGTTGTATCTCGACCGCAGTCTTGGCTCTTTTTCCATTCGTATTGTTGTATTTATTTCGGACAGTATTGTTATTTCATTTTAGAGATCATGACTCTGTATTACCAATTCTGGGGATTCTTTATGTATTGGTGCTACTATGCTACGTTGAGACTTTAGACTTGTACCATTTTTTTCATTTCAGTATTTATATTTCGTTCTTGTTATGCTTGGCTTGCCTAGCAAGTGAGTCATGTGCCATCATGACCGGATGGTGTTTGGGTCGTGAAAATCATCGTCTATTTTGGCTTTTCCTTTATTATTTACTTGCGCAACGTCGTATAACATGTTCAAAATTTAGTTCAGGTACTGATTCGCGGAGGCTTTCCGCTATGAAGAATCATTACTATTTTTGACTTTTTCCCCTCTAATTCAAAATCAACACCCATAAGTTCTTGTCACGATCCAAAACCACCAACTAATCGTGATGGCGCCTAACGTACTTGCTAGGCAAGCCGAACACAACAATAAAAAATCATAATAATAAAAAATTACGAAACTAATACAAGTCTAATGCCATCGACATAACATAATAGTGCCGATACAAATTAAATCCCCCATAGCTGGTAAATACATAGTCATGAGCTTTAAAACGGAAATATAAGCCTAGAATACTAAATAAGAATATTGTCTAAATGAAAGACAACAGTACAAATGAAAAGAGATGATAAGACTGCGATCGAGATGCAGCTCTACCTCGTCTCTCGAATGACAATCTTAGCAACAAGCCTCAACTACTGGTGACTTGGTCCAACACCTGGATCTGCACAATTTGGTGCATAGTGCATTATGAGTACAACCAACTCCATGTACTCAACAAGTATCATAACTAACGTCGGCGAGGTAATATAAGCAAGAATTATAAATGATACTCGTTAATCACCTGTACAGTTTATAAATCCAACAAGTACAGAACAATAATATGATAGAGTCCTGAATCATAGAAAGAACCACCTTGGTGCACACAATACTTAACAAACTTTGCTCAGTTAATAATCCATCATATACAGAAGATATGCAAATAAATTAGGTAAACAACCTAGGAATATACAAGTAAAGATGAAATGCAATAATCAAATCAAACAATACTCAACTTTTCCTTAGAATTTCAATAATCGAACCAAACCTCTTATTAGTTTTCCTGAAACCGTGTGTACACCATCAAGAAGAAACATGATAGGATGACTCTAGGAAGATGGATCCATATCCACATGCTACACGGCGTAGTCATGTACAAATAATCATAATCCCCCGACATAGTCACATGCTCAATATCTCAATTCGACCGACATAGTCACATGCTCAATATCACAACCCGCCTGTCGTGGCACTGGATCAATATCTCAATGAGTTCGGCATGGTCACATGCTCAATATCACAACCCGTTCGGCTTGGTCACATGCTCAATATCACAATCTACACGGCGTGGTCACGTGCTACCAATCCAATCCATAGCACGCAGAAAGCATGTATATAGGAATATATGTACATAATCAATGAACATCTAATTTCATACTACTAGACTGGTATAAGTGACATGCTAAGGTGTATACATGTGCAAAGTATACTATTATAGCTCAAATCAGGCAAATACATCATGAAAGTAGCAGTCATTAGGTTCAATAAGAAGATTAACCTCTTTGTAACCTCAAACATGGCTGAAATAGCTTACAACAGGGTAAAAATATAAGAAACATCACAACATGAAGCTTAGAAATCAATTCAAGGCATATCATAGCCTAATTACTACCTTGAGCATGAATAAGTACCTCGGTGCACGCACATGAGCTCAAGCCCACACATGTGCGCAACCCATAACATGTAGCTATCACAAACAACACAAGCAATTAGTACCTTAACCGAGTTTAGGTAAGATACTTACCTCAAGGAAGCCAGATCAGTACTCTAAAAAGGCCTTCCTATGCGAATCAACCTCCGGACAACTCGAATCTAGCTATGACAACTTAAAATCATCAATAGAAGCTATATAAAGCAAGCCCAAACATGAAGCTACAGTCTTGGTTCATTTATATGAAATCAACCTAAAAAATCAACCCTCGGCCCGCATCCCGGAACCTGATAAAAGTCACAAATTCTGAACACACATTCCGATGCGAGTCCAAATATATGTGTTTCATCCAATTTCAACCTTAAATCGACCCTTAAATCATCAAATCTCACCCTCCAAAATCATAGTCCAAACCCTCCCAAATTTCACCTTTAATTTATATAAATTACGTGTAATAATCTATGGGTAATCAATATCTAATACCAAAATCAAGTAAGGATTACTTTCCCCTTCGATTGTGATGAAAACCCCTCCAAAAATCCCCCCCCCCCCCAACCAAGCTGCACAACTCCAAAAAAGAGAAAATAACAAAACCCTTCGATCTTAAATCATGCCTAGTTAATCTGCATTTACGGACGCTTAAAGCTTTTATGGTACCGCTTCTATGGTAAATGGACCTCATCTATGATCCCAACTAAGCACCCGGCCTCCCGCTTTTGTGGCTCACCAACTGACATGCGCTTTCGCTTCTACGTCTACAACTCGCAGAAGTGCATTCGCGTCTATGAACTCCCCCATGCTAGGCCAGCCTCGCACATGCGTAACAAAGGTAGCATCTCCCGCCAATCCTCTGCATATGCGTAAACACTAGAAGCCTAGAATTCTTCAGTAATGCTGCGTAGTCCAAAAATGACCCAAAATTAATCCAAACACACCTGAGGCCCCCAGAGCCTTGTCCAATCACACCAACCAAGTCCAAAACATAACACGAACCTACCCGAGACATCAAATCACCCAAAACAATATCAAAACTACGAATCGCACCCCAATTATAACCTAAGGAACTAATGAACTTTCAACTTCCAAAACACATCAAATCAACTTGGAATGACCTCAAATTTTGCATGCAAGTCCCAAATAACATAATGGACCTATCCTACTCCCGGAACCAAAATCCTAAACTGATATCAACCAAGTTAACTCTTGGTCAAAACTATGAACTTTCCTAACTTTCAATTTTCCAACTTTCGCCAGTTCAAGCCAAAACAACCTAGGAACCTTTAAATTCAAATCCGAACATACGCCTAAGTCCAAAATCACCATACAAAGCTATTGAAATTTGGAACCATTAAAATACCATTCCGGAGTCGTCTACCCAAAAGTCAAACTCTAATTAAATCTTACAACTTAAGCATCCCATCTTGGGATTAAGTTTCCCAATTTAATATAAAACTTTCCCGAAACTAAACCAACTATCCCGGCAAGTCCCTTAATCATAAATACACATGTGTAAATAATCACATAGGGGAAACTGGGCTACATACTCAAAACGACCGGCCGGGTTGTTATAGTTCTATATTTTTAATTTTGTTTACCACTCGATTTAAGGTTACCCACTAATGGAGAATCAATAAACAAAGAAAATTTTGGTCTGGATATAGCTGATGCAATCGATTCAGCACCTGCTTGGTCTAAAGAACTAACTACACGATGTTGCTATCTATATGCACCATGCTTCCAAACCACATTGAAATGCAACAATGAATGAACATCAATTAACAAAGTTCAAACAAACCTATAAAAATCAATAATACCCACTTCTATAAAGATAGAATTCAAAAAATGTACTAATATATGAATTTTTTGCCCAGAAACTGCAATGAAAAAAGGTAGAATGAAATCTAAAAAATTCCTACGTGAAAGGAACAATTGATTGTGAAACCGCTGATGCGGTTTTCATGGTTTGAAAAGCTATGTAGTTTTTGAAAAAGGAAAGGAACGTGTGGCGTGAATATTCACATCTCCAGACAAAATAAATGGTGGGGGGTGGGGGGGAAGCAAGTTGGGTGGGTCAGGTAAATACTTTGGGCCACATAGGTAAAAAATACAAAAGCTTTGGGCTTGGGTAGAAACGGGTAAATAGTTTGGTCCTAATAGGCAGAAAGTATAGTTTCCTCATGAAAAAAATCCAAATTAAATGTGAAAATAACATCAGGTAGCCACTTTTACGCATGCTGTTTAAAATATATCTATAATTTTTAATATATTTAAATATTAACCAATTTCCTCAAACTTTAGGACACAACTTCATGGAGTTTAAACCTCAAAGTTCAATCTTCAGGACATAGTATCCTAAAATTCAAAAATTATATCCAGAAATTCGAATTTTATGTCCTAAATTTTAAATTAGCAGTTAAGAAATTAGGACACTTAGTCTTGAATTTCATATCAGTCTCAAATATTTAGGACACTAAGTCCTGGATTCCAAATTAGCAGCTCAAAAATTTAGGGTACAAAAATTCAGGATAGTTTGTCCTGAAATTTGGATGACTAATATTGAAATACATTATAAATCGTGGATATATTTTAAACATAATGCTTAATGCACTCCATTGTTCATGGGCCCATGTTAGACAGGAAAGAGGAAGTCAAAATGGCGTGGCATAGCCACTTTTACGGTTGGCTATCGAAAAATAGCCACCGTCCGTGATGTCATTGATTTCTAGCCATTTTAACTTAAAATAGATTGTAAAATAACATTATTGCCCTTGCACGCTTTAACATACTCTTTAGTAACTTTTTAGTAGCTTTTATCGTACGACTCTTTGTTTGCACAGCAGCGCGTGCGGATTTCGTCAGAGCACTTTTTTTCGAATCCTTGATCGTTTTAGCTCTAATTTTCTTCAAAATTCTCTGGGTGAGTGCTATTTTTACAATAATTTATTTGATTTGCATTCTTATTGTTATTTCGTTAGGTTTAAGTTTGATTTCCCTTACCGTTAGGGTTTAAATAATTTTTTTTGTGTTCATTATTTTGTTTTGTTTATGATAATTTTATCACTTTGTTCTTAGTTTTATGTTGTAATGTCACCTTTGTGTAAACTTTTTCTCCAGTATATTATACTGGACGAGTTCTATTTAAGCTGACATATAATTGAGTTTTGTTTCAAACCACCATATTTTACGGGACATCACCTTTGTGTAAACTTTTTCTCCAGTATATTATACTGGACGAGTTCTGCTTAGGCTTGCATATAGTTGAGTTTTGTTTCAATCCACCATATTTTACGGGACTTCACCTATGTGTAGGCTTTTCCTCATGTATATTATACTGGACGAGTTCTGCTTAGGCTTGCATATAGTTGAGTTTTGTTTCAATCCACCATATTTTACGGGACTTCACCTATGTGTAAGCTTTTCCTCCTGTATATTATACTGGACGAGTTCTACTTAGGTTTGCATATAGTTGAGTTTTGTTTCAATCCACCATATTTTACGGGACTTCACCTATGTGGAAGCTTTTCTTCCTATATATTATACTGGACGAGTTCTGCTTAGGCTTGCATATAATTGAGTTTTGTTTCAAACTACCATATTTTACGGGACATCACCTTTGTGTAAACTTTCATATAGTTGAGTCTTATTTCAATCCAGCATATTTTATGGTACATCACCTGCGTGTAAGCTTTTTAAAGAAATTCTTAATTATATTCTAGTCTTAGAACTTATCCAGTATAAGATACTAGAGAATAAGCTTACACACAAGTGATGTCCCGTAAAATATACTGGATTCAAACAAAACTCAATTATATTCTAGTCTTAGAATTTATCCAGTATAACATATTGGAGAAAAAGCTTACACACACGTGATGTCCCGTAAAATATACTGGATTAAAATAAAACTCAACTATATTATAACATAATATCTACATTAACGAAACATACTTCAAGTGAATTACAATTCATTTTTTATGAGATTTCCAGTATAATAAGCTGGAAATATCTTCGCTTTGGATATTAATTTAGAAACGTCCAGCAAATTATACTGGCGCTATGTTCTACATTGAGAAAATTAGACAATAACACAGATTAAAGCATTAAAAACAAATCAGAAAATTCGAAAAATTAAATTTTTTTACTGATACTTTGAATTTTATGGTTTGAATTCTTGATCGTAGAAGAAATTTAAATAATCAGACAGATAATAGATAGAACTTACTTCGATTTGCATATTGACGACGAAAATTTTGCTAAAACTTCAATTTGCAGATTGACGCCGAACGATTTTGCTAACACTTCGATTTGCAAATTAACGCGGGAATATTTTGCTAACACTTCAATTTGCAGATTAACGCCAGAAGATTTTGCTAATAGCTCGATTTACAGATTAACGCCGAAAGATTTTGCTAATGTTTCGATTTGCAGATTGACGGCGAAAATTTTTCTAATAATTCGATTTGAAAATTAATCCCGGAAGATTTTGTTAAGTTTTGCTAAAAGAAGAATTTAAGGTGAAGTCGCGTAAATTAATAAAAAAAGTAGGGATATTTTAGTCAAAAAAATGTTACAACACTAAATTAATGGCTAAATATCGTTGACCGGCGATTATGTGGCTACATTTGATTGACCAGGCGAAAAACTGGCCATTTTTGAATTTTTTGCAAAGAGAAAAGGCTCAAATATCAGCCCAAACATTAGTCGTATTGGCCGAAAATTGAATAATAGGGTTTAGAGGGAAAAAGTAAACTCAACAATTGAAAACAAAATAAAAAAAGAAATAAGTAATTCGAACCAGAGGAAAGACACTCTCTTATCTTTTTCTTCTTCTTCTTCATGGAATTCCCGCAAAAGCAAGAAACGCTATAGTAACCGCGGAAAGAAAGCTTTCAAAAGAAGTGCCGGCTTTGTGTTTGAGTAAATGTCTGAATGGCTCTGCTAAAGCCTTATCCTCTTCAACACTCTCTTCGCCGCATGGCTTCTCGCTTTCTTCTTCACTCTCACTACCATACCCATACTCTTTCCTTTTCCTCTATCTCTCTTTCTCGCCCCTCTATTGTCCCTAACCCCAGGTTCCTTTCTCTCTCTGTCTCCCTCCATTATGTGGACTGTATACCTCTCTCTCTATATATATGTATATGTGCGTATACATATTTATCTGTTTCATTTATGTGTTTAAGTTTTAAAAACATTTTATTTCTCTTATCTCTTGTTGAATGGGGAAAAAAATTAAAATATTTGAGGGAAGAACATTAAGTTTAGCTGAACTTTTTCTTGATACATGCACGCACCTTGGCTAATTGCATATGTACTCCATAATTTTTTCCACCAATACTTGGACAGATAAGAGGAAATCACCTAGTGTTTTTGCCTCCACTGGACTTGAACCTGAGACCTATTGGTTCTTGATCCACCACTAGGCCACACCCTTAGTGTCAACTTAAGGTTAGCTGATTGTTTGTTCAAATGAAGGGCATTTAACAGCAGGGGTCCCTTTTAGGAAGGGCGATGTTGTAACCATTTGAGGGAAATAATTGATTTTTTTGAGGGATTAATGTAATGTTTTGGGTTGGGTGACTTGGTATAATGAAAGCTATGACAACTGGGCCTCTTTTTAATTTGTTTTTCTTTGGTTTTGCATTTAAAGAAGGGGGAAAAGGGCACCCTTGGCCTTTTCTGTGTTTATTCATTTTGGTTTCTGAACTTTAATTGCTGGTGTAATATAATTAGTCAAGTGAGTTGTTCGTTGCATACTTACACATGTTCATTTGGTTCTTTATACGCTAATTTTTCTGTATTTTGAAAAATTAGATTATTGTTTCAGAATGGTGGGATAACCTTATTTTTAGGAATATGAATGTTCTTGGTCAGCTTAATATTGTTAAACAGGAGGCTTTTGGTGCTTAATTTAAAGAAGATGGAAGTGCTGCCCGTTTATTTGCTAGTTAATTTATTTTTTCAATAAGTAATGCAACCCTTTTCTTTGTTTGTAACTATTTGGGTTTTTGAAAGCTTTCTTGTTGGGGTTTATCTTTTTAAGAAACATTGTGGACTTCTTTCAGGGTGATTAATAAGCTGAGGAGGCTATCAGATGCGATTTTGATTAGAAACATGGTCTCTCCAAGAGCTTTTATGTCATCAAGCACTGCTACAGAGGCTTTTCAAGAAAATACAAAGTCAAAAGCTTATGGTTCTGAGCAAATTCAGGTGAATGACTATGATTATATTCACATGTTGACGTTTTGTTTTTATGTAAGATTTGAGAAAGCAAAGAACTTCTGATCATGCTGGAAAGTGACCCATTCTTTTGGAGTCTAGATAATGTAGGTCCTTTCTTAAAACCCGAAATAGGACTTCACTCTGTGGCCGAGTGTGTTCCAGTGAGATACTCTCAGTCTGGAGTAATGTATACGAAGATGGGATTATAACTTGATACTGGATTTTAAGTTGGTGGGTGATTTGTTTCTAACGTGTAAGCACTTTCAAAGACAAAAAGTGATGCATTGACAGGCATTTGACATGTCAAACAGGTACAGAATGCTTGAGAAAAGCATGTGGCCCTTGCTATTATCGTACTCAGAACGCTATGTATTTAACCTCACAGATAATTAACCAATCTCTGCTTGATAAAATGGATATGTCTGAGTTCTGTATTAAGTATTTGATGATATTCTCTCTATTTGAAAATAAAATTGAAAAATATACAATAAAATGGTAGTGTACTTAGGATGGAAATTGTTTTATGTGGGGAAGTGTTTTACCTTGGGAAATATTTTATAGGATTATTTTCCAATATTTAGTTGGGTCTAAAATAATGAAGTTGATGAATATGCTGGCAGACGAAGAGCTAGAGTAACGACCATGGTCACAAAGGTTGGAAGAGGCAACACTAGGTGAATTCTTCTTATCTACCTAAGCTTCAATAGCCAGAGGCCCAGAGCTATGTGGTGCTACGTTGGTGGGAGATAATAGGTGTAATAGGTACACAGTGAATTAGGCAAGGAGTGTACAAGTTGGTCCAGACACAATCATTATTAAAATGAAGTGGATGATAGAGTACGAGCTACGAGGATAGTGTTATGGTAGTGTTCCTCAGTATTAAAAGTTGATAACAATCTCTAAGTATTGGTTGAAGGCTTGAAGCAAGTGAGTTTTTTCTGAGAGAAAGGTAATTATATTATGAGTGCAGTACTAAGGAAGTGCTGAAACATTTACAGGTGCGCAAAAGCAAAAGAAGAATCCCTTTCTAATAGGGATTCTAAGAGGTTAAGTAGTGATTCTGCTTCAATTATGAATTCCTCAACAACAACAACAACAACAACAACCCAGTATAATCCCACTTAGTGGGGTCTGGGGAGGGTAGTGTGTACGCAGACCTTACCCCTACCCTGGGGTAGAGAGGCTGTTTCCAAATAGACCCCCGGCATCCTTCCCTCCAAGAACTTCCCACCTTGCTCTTGGGGAGACTCGAACTCACAACCTCTTGGTTGGAAGTGGAGGTTGCTTACCATCAGAGCAACCCCTCTTGTCTTATGAATTCCTCCTTACATCAAAAGGAAAATAGAAGTATACATTTAATTTGATCTGCTGAATTGAGTTAGCTTTATCTTCTTTTTTTTTGTTTGCTTCCAACCAATCTACCTCATGTATGTTGTGATTGTATTCCATCACAATGTGCTGCTGCTCCTCTTTCTACCTCTTTTCCAGCATTATAGTGGGTCTGAAGCAAGTGAATTAGAGTAAGAGTTGAGATATTTGTGATTGAAAATGACTTCCATTAGTGACGGAAGTCATATTGCTCCTTTTGGTGGAAAATAATTTCCTTCGAGAAAAGATTTTCCTCAATTCAGTGTTAGCTAACATTAATTAACTTATTTTCTTCATACCTAACACACCTTAGTTTTTTGGTTTTTGAAAATGATCGTCCATAGTTAAGTGATGTGTTGTTCTACATGTAAGTTATGAAAGAATGCAATTCTTCCATTTCAATTTTGTTACTTTTGTTTGTCTTTTTCGTTTTTCATTTTCATTTTCTTCTTTTACCTTTCTATCCTCTATTTAATCAAGGATATATATATGTATTGTTTGCACATTAATCTGCTCTATCAGTTTATTCTGTAGGTTTAGAGTTGCTTATTACTTGTAAATTAGTTTGACTGGAAAATAAACCAGCATTCTCAAAGGCTCATTTAAGGCGCGCTTAAGCCCTGAAGCTCAAAAGCTCAGGGAAGGCGCTTCGCCTCGCTTAAGCTGTACTTCAGTGTAAGGCAAGGCACTAGGGCGTGTGCCTCATGCTCATGAGTTCTTTGTTGAATCAAGTTGCCCTAAATAACAAATATAATCAGAAAATAAGTGCATTAGCAACAATCAAATAGGTGTATTAATTGTTAAGGATAATATTATGAATCTATTTTGTTACTTTGTCCTTGAATTACATATGTATTTTTTTCCCCTTCATTGCACCTTTTTTATACCAAACCCATACTTTAAGTGCATTGTGCGTTTAAAGCCCCAATAGACCTTGAGTGCTTTTTAGAGTTTTTGCCTTTGACAACATTGAAACAACATGCATTTTAGGGTGATAAGGAAAATACTTAAATTAAAACAACTGCTTTCACAGGTTATGCAACACAAAAATGTCAAATATCTTATTTTGAGCATAAGTATACATGCACAAGTACATGCAGTAGATACATAGTGTCTATTGGATCATTGACCGAATAGTGAATAAACTCTACTATATTGTGCATTACCTTTATGGAAGTCTTACATTTTACCTGGATAAGAATGTAATAGAGACAGTAACCTTCAGAATTACCTTTCACTAGCAAGTGCAGCTTAATGCGAAGCAAATATATATAGTTATGTAGGATATCTTATACTTATTTGTTTCTCAGCAGTAATTTTCTTTTTAAATTGTTTGTTTTTAACTATTGAAAAGAATTATTGATGTGGATAATATGTTGATCTTTTACCAGTAAAAATAATTATGCAAATTGTTGTCTCATTAGGTATTGGAAGGTTTGGATCCAGTCAGAAAAAGGCCAGGAATGTACATTGGAAGCACTGGACCTCGTGGTCTCCACCATTTGGTATCTCTAGACTTCTCCGGTTCCTTTTTTTTGATATATTTGGCGTTGCTACGCTTCTATTTATTCTTGATAGAACTTTTATTGTCCCAGTTATTGAACATATTTCCTTGTAGGTTTACGAAATATTGGATAATGCCGTTGATGAGGCACAAGCAGGATTTGCAACAAAGATAGATGTGGTCCTTCATGCGGATAACTCCGTGAGCATTGCTGACAACGGTCGAGGGGTATGTGCTGTCTTTTTCTCTTCTGCAGAAGTAGGACTAACTTAATAGGAGATTGCACACACTAGCCTATGTAAATATTGTGTTTTCCTATCATCTCATAAAGGATTGACTCAACCTTCTCTTGAATATTCTGCTGTCTTAGCCCATAAGATGGTGTTTGTGTCATCAAGCTGTTCATGTTTGTGATTTCCCCCTGTTCTCCCTTGCTTATTTCCAGTCCTTCCTACCTTTCAAGGAGAGGTCCTGGACGCTGCAGTGATAGAAATGGTTTTAGGAAGTGTGCTAATAAGAAATTGACATGCTTGTATATGGTTGTCAAAGCTCCTTGAAGTTCCCATCAAAACCTTATGCTTGTTGATAAAAAATTGTTTCTCATTAGATAACGCATTTTGTTGGGAATTTTTCAGATTCCGACAGAGTTGCATCCAGTGACAAAGAAATCTTCTCTGGAGACAGTTTTGACGGTATGTTCACATGGGATAGCCATTTTCAGGCTGTTTTTAAACACACCCACACACACATATATTTATATGTTTTTTCCTACTAAGTGGATGGGGCTCAGTGTCAGCTTCTCATCTAACTACAAGTCTATAAAAATGTGTCCAAAGTTATGAGATCTTTTTAGCCTAACATTGTTTGAGAAATTTTAAATTTTGGAAAATCCTTGAAGGCTGTGTAATCAGAAGGAAGAATTAAGAGTTATGAAAACCTGTTATTGAACTCCCAAAGATGGTTCCTCAATAATGAAAGATTGAAGGTATTCCTTTTCAAAAAAAAGAAACAAAGAAAAAAGAAAGTGAAAGACAAAGTGAAAGACGGAAGGTGTAGTTGCTTCAAGATTCATCAGTCAGTTTTGTTCTCGGAACTTTGGTCATAGTGGTAAGAGTGCAGCGTAATACATGGGTTAAGCACACGTAATAGGTCCGAACTTGCCGCAAACAAAGCCTGGTATTTAATTGGAGAAGTGTAGATGCTTAGTATCACTGATTTTCGAACCGTGCGCCGCTGGCCCTCGGGAATTTCTCGGTTAGAAAAGTAAAAAAGATTCAACAATCAGTAATCTCTCATTGAAATTTTATAGAAGAGTTCAGTGGCGCTTAGTTGTACTTTCCTATGGTTTTCTTCCCCAGTTGTCTTATCCTGCCCATACCTATGGTGATTTTGTATTAAGTATCAACCTGTGCTAGCATAATCTTCTATTTAGCATGATTGGCCCACAAAACCTGACCTAAGATACTCAGAGCAGTAGTATTAGTAACACGGAGTTTTCTTATCCAAATTCCAAAAAAAATAATAAAAAATTAGAGACCCGAAGTTTATGTGCTTTACAAGAATCTTTATCAACTATTTTAAAAACACTACAACAAAGTGGGTGCAAACCTTGGAGATTAGAGTTTACAGAAAACACTAGGTTATTTCATCACATCTGCTTAATCCTTGACGAGTAGAGTTACCCGATACATGTGTTGGTGGGAGGTAGTAGGTACCCGTGGAATTATCTAGGTGCACGCAACTTGACACCACCATTATTAAAAAAAAAGAGAAGCAGCATTGCTTGAGTAAGGTGCAAGGTTACTGCATAATCACATGCTTAAGCCGAAATTCAGAGAGGTATTTTCTTAAAATGTATTCAGAAAGGTGCTTTTAAAGCAGTGCCACAACTCATAATTAAATAGATTAATTCACTCTTGTGTTGATTTTCTACTTTTTGGTATACCTCTTGTATACGTGTATGTTTTGCCTAAACGTTAATAAAATTTATTACCTTTAAAGAAAATTGAAGCACAAACTCTCTCTTGCTTATTTTTTATATAAATGGATCTAGCAACAACAACAAGCCCAGTATAATCCCACAAGTACCGAAACGAGAGGGTAGTGTGTATGCATACCTTTCCCGTATCTTGTGAAGGTAGCTAGGCTGTTTCCTGTGGACCCCCGACTCAAGGAAAAAAGCAAAAAGAAACAGTAACAACAAGCAGTAACAACATCAAGATAAGATGATAAGATAACCGAAACGAAAGAAATAGCAGGTAATGATATAAATCTAGGAATAAGAAAATACAAGAGTAATACTAATATGGCTGGTATGGAAAAGAGATACGTCCGATTACCTACTATTAATTCTCGACTACACACCCTCTTATCAAGAGTTATGTACTCTGAAAGTTGAAGCTACGCCATGTCTTGCCTAATTGCCTCTTCCTAATACTTCTTAGGCCTACCTCTATCTCTAGAGATCCACTCTATTGTGTATGTTGAAAAGTTTTGTTGATTATAAGCTACTAGTTATATACTGTACAACCAATAATATTGTAGTTTCCGGCTTTTAAAATTTATTACATTCTTCTGAATTGACTCTTGTGCTACTTACTGATGCTGTTTGCACTGTTGCAGATAGTGTAAAATCATGGAAATCAATGTTTATGAATTTCTGTCTATATGGAAACCATGCTTTTAGAATAGAGACAATGAACCAAGAGTATATCTTGATGATGTGGTAGCAAATTGTGCAGGTTTTGCATGCAGGTGGTAAATTTGGAGGTTCAAGTAGTGGCTATAATGTGTCTGGTGGATTACATGGTGTGGGCCTGTCAGTTGTTAATGCATTGTCACAGGTATCAGTATCATATTTTGGAGATTTCTGCTATCATTTTCCTATACACTGATAATGAATGCGAAATTTTTAATTTAGAATATATTTGTGCTATAGCCGCCCCTTTTCTTTTGTGACGGTTGTCGCTAGTTTTTCTGCTCTTAAATGGGTTGCTTACTGTCCTTCGTGTTTTATCCCTAGATTGCTGCTATTACTTGTTGCTGCCTTGTTTCGGTTTTCTCATTGCATTACTTAGTGTTAGTTTTATATGTTGCTCCGGTTGTCAAATTGGTTTGCTTGTTATTGCTCCTTCCCTTTTTCCTTCCTGAGCCGAGGGTCTACCGGAAACAGACTCTCTGCCTTTTTAAAGGCAGGGTAAGATCTGCGTACACTCTACCCTCTCCAGACAAGACTTGTAGGACTACACTGGGCTTCTTCTTCTTGTTGTTGTAAATGGGTTGCTTACTTTAGCTTTTTGTTTTCTCTTGTTAACTAACTGTCTAAAGATACTTTAATCAAATTTGTCAGTGCAACAACAACAACAACGATAACCCAGTATAATCCCACAAGTGGGGTTTGGGGAGGGTAGTATGTACGCAGACCTTACCCCTACCCTAGGGTAGAGAGGCTGTTTCCGATAGACCCTCGGCATCCTTCCCTCCAAGAACTCCCCACCTTGCTCTTGGGGTGACTCGAACTCACAACCTCTTGGTTGGAAGTGGAGGGTGCTTACCATCAGAGCAACCCACCTTGTCACTCAAATTTGTCAGTGCCATTGCTTTAATTAGATAAGTAGTCTCTAGTGGTAGAATGACCTCAAATGTTGTTTGCATATTTACAAGATTGTTTAAACATTCTCAGGTTTTTTCTTTTGTGACAAATATGTGCAGTTCAGGATCTTTCAAAATTTTGAATTGTATTCTAGAGTTGTCGTTCTGGGTTTTCATTTTCAAAAGTTGATTGTGCTCCTTTCTTGGGGTGCCATTTATCTCATTTAAGGAAAGCAGATATGAATTTAGGCTATTATTAGAGAGACTACATTCTGAAAATGATAACAGACAATCCATTGTTCACCTCTTGCATGTGTCTACATAAATCAATAGTAGAGCAGTTCAACTCTTTATTTATTTATTTATTTTATTTTTGATCAGGTAAATTCAACTCTTTATTCAGTGACCTTTTGATTTCTAACTAGAGCAGTGTTCCGTGAGTATCTAAAAGGAAAAGTAGATAAAAGGAAATGAAATAATGTTTGTAGTATTACATGTATTTGTAGTTATATTTTGTTTGTCTTGCTAAAAAAAAACTCTCGCTTTCATCAGACATGCGTTTTGTCAAAAATGTGACCGCTGATGGGTTTTGTCCTTTAATTGAATAGTACTAGTATGTGCGGTAATGTTTCATCTATTTCTTTTTTCTTCTCTTTCCTTCTGGGCTTTTGGTTGGGCGTTGGTCAAGATAGTTTGAAGAAGGCTTAGAGAATTGCAGTAAAAGAGAGAGAGAGAAGTGAAAGTAATATTAGGAGTCTTTACTCTGTGTTGAATAAATGTAAGCACTTGGTACTGCAGTAACCCTGATGAATGGAAGAAATGGTCACAAAGACTTGACATGAATGGTGCTTGATTTGATTGCTTTTGTATATAATGTAGTTCTCATTGTTTTTCTGAGCGTAGCTGACAATGTTCAGCAAAATGCTTACAGGCGTGATCACTTTTCTTTTGCTAGTCTTTCAGCTTTCTTGACGTAGTGATCTATATCATGTTCTCTGATAGGCCCTTGAAGTTACCATATGGCGTGATGGTAAAGAATACCAACAGAAGTATTCACGTGGGAAGCCAATAACAACTTTGATATGTCATGACCTCCCGTTGGAAATGAGAGATCGACAAGGGACTGCCATTCGGTTTTGGCCTGATAAAGAAGGTAGTTACATTGTCTTCAAACTACAAAAGATGTTGCTGCCGTCTCCTTTCTTGTCATGTTTCCAATTTCTGTATTAGCATCTAAAGTTCTGATGACATCTTGCTTTGCAGTATTCACAGCTGAAATACAATTTGACTATAACACCATAGCTGGGAGAATTAGGGAGCTTGCTTTCCTCAATCCCGAGGTGTGTCAAGATTGTTCTCGCAGAGAAAAGCCTACTTGCTCTTGCTGCTTTTAATTTATGAGCAAGTCGGTGTAGCTTCTTACTCTGTCACCTTTTAAAGAAGTCGAAATAGAAAGGGATAGGACATTGTCAGTAATATTAATTTATTCATGCAAAGTTTTCTGAATGATGCAATGATGCCTTTGAGAGGTTTTGTTCGTGGAAGGAACTTCAGTGGCTGTTTGAATGTCTTCCTTCTTCAACCTATGGTTTAAGTGAATATGCTTATGCCATTTGGTGACTTCATGTTGAAGTTCATTGCAATGCATTTGACATTCCTCACTTCTGCATGCTGCATTTTGGTGCATAGACATACATAAACTTCTTCCAAGAAATGAAAGCTTCTTATGCTTGATAACTATATTTTCATATGCAAGATTCATTTTAGTTTCAAACAATTGAGCAGTTCTTTTATTTCAGCTCACAATTGCTCTCAAGAAGGAAGACATAGATCCAGAGAAGATCCAATGCAACGAGTACTTTTATGCTGGAGGATTGGTTGAATACGTGAAATGGCTGAATGCAGACAAAGTGTGTTTGTCTTTTCCCTTTTACTTTTCACGCACTTCATTTTCTCTTTCAAATTTGGGAGTAAATTGCTTGCTATTGAAAATTTAGAACTGGCGGTAAAGGCTTATTGCATTAAATTGGCGAGCTTGAAAAAATTGTTCAGTTTATTCAGGGTGATCTCTCACACATGTATGTCATGTTACATAGTGTCCTTGTCCGTAGCATCACTTCTAGAAAATTGAATGAACCAGCAAATTATATTTTATTCTCCCTTGTTCCAAATTTGTTCTTCTCATTCTGATTTGGCACTATTATTAAGATGACTTTAAAATTTGAGCTGTTTAATATTTGTTATGAAACATATTTGGATGTTTTTTCCTTATAAACAACATATCTTTTCGTTTGCATTACAAAATAATAAATTAAGGATGAAGTTGTATTCAGAAGAGTAGAACTGGTTTCTATAAAATATTTTGTGGTATATAATATGTATCTATAAAATGCTTTGTATTCATCTCTACTTGGTGATAAATAAAGCATCGGTACCCCGGTTGACCTCTCAGAAATTTCATAAAAAGGGCCATTTGAGTAATGTAGGCAACATCTTGGGTCATTTCAAAGAGGAAAGGTGTCACACCCCGAACTTGGGCCTAGACGTAACACGATACTCGGTGCCTGACTACATGTGATCGAGCGAACCAACTGGCTGGCTGAATGAACATGTGATATCATAACATATTGAATGCGGAGATAAACTAACACATGCTGATATACTGAAAGTCTGAATGATATAAATCTAAGTGCGAAAACACTAATATGTTTGAAACATATTTGTAGCCAATTTTGCTTAACATGAAAAGCATGTGACTTTTTTAGTTTTTCTAACTGTTACTCTAGTCTATGAAGCGTCTAATGAAGTACTTAAAACACTAAAATACTGTAAAGTAATGATAATGCCCCGAAAGAACGGCGGCTCACCCAATAGCTGGTACGAGAATCCTAGTGCTCTGAATTGTCAACATGTAAATCATTACTTGCATCGTGAGATGCAGGCCCCGGACGAAAGGGACGTCAGTACATTTGAATTGCACTGCTATCTAAAACAACTGAAAGAAAGAACTGTAAATACTGAAATTGAAATTAAACCAATGACTTATGACTGAACAAGGAAGTAAAGATATGAATACTCCCTCTTCTGAATGATGAACCACCTATTTATCTGAATAAATAAACTGGGGCCTCAGGCCCAATATGTGCACAAGCTACAACCTCAGGCCCAAGTATACGTATACATAACTGCGGCCTCAGGCCCAAAGATGCATAAAGCATAAATTACGGCCTCAAGCCCAAATACATGTGTTCAACATTCAGGAATTTAAATTCAGGAATTGAGAATCATACTGCAATACATGATATTGAAATATTGAATCATACTGAGTTACATGATATTGGAATGCTGCATAAGAACTAGACTGAGACATGTATTCCTGAACTGATTATGAAAACTGAATCTTCAACTGTTTATGACATGCTGAGTACTCTAGACCGAGACTCATGAGCATTTAACACAAGTATATTGATCATCCACTGAGCTCACAACGTTCGGATTGAAAGTCATGAACAAATTACGAAGCTAGAGAATAGAAGTTTTGCAACTATTCAAGGAACTAAGCTTAACCATATTTTTGAGGCAATTAGTAACGTTGTAAATGAAACGTAGTGTAGGGAGAATCATTAACATCCCCAAACATAGAGAGTTGGCCTCATATACCTTAACTTCCTGCTCTTGAGCCTAATACAACGTTCGCCAACCCTTTCAACTTTAATCTATAACAATACAAGTCAAAGGATTCCATATTAGCAATAATACTCATGTTTTGGTCGCTTAGGCATTTTATCATACACCTTACGAGCGTAAAGCCTCATAGCCTTTATTAATGGTATTTTCGTCATCCAATTCTCATTCTACTACTTCTAGGTGATTCTATAATTCCAAATATATGTAACTAACGCCATTTCTCATCACGCAAATATTTACAACAATCTTAAGTAAACAACCCAAAACCCTAGCATAGTTTATGATTCTCTTTATCAAACCCATTTAGTATTCTCCCAAGAACTCATCAATTCATAGCTATAAATGATTAGGGAGTAGAAACATTACCTTTTTGAAGTTCAATCCTCTTGAATACGAGTTCTATGGTTTCTTTTCTAAACAATAATGTCTCAATCGAATATCTAATGATGTGAAGGGTTTACCCATGTTAATAAGGTGTTAGAGAATTGAAATTAACTTAGAAAATCATCATTAGAACTTAGCTTGGATGATGGAGGGATCTTGGAGAAAGTTGGGTTCTTGAGAGCTCCCTTTCTAGAGCAAATCTGCGTGTTTGGGGTGTAGGGAACGAGGTAGGGTTTAAATAAGTGTGCACATCCAAAAATTGAGGAGGAAATAAAAGTAGCTCGGATAGACATCGTCAACGCGGGGGCATCATCAGAGGCGCCAAAATAATAGTGCAAGGCGCCATTAGAGGCGCCAAACTACACGACCATGCATCGTCAGGGGCGCTGCAGTTAGTGCTCTGCTTGTATTGTCGAAGGCTGTGAGTTTTCATGGCCTTGACTGTCTAAGGCTGGAAGATAGACCTTCCATAAACTTGGTCGATTCTATCGAATCTTATGCACCTCACTCTCCATCTTGATTCCAAAATAACTATTTCCTCCCATACTCATCCCGATAGGACTTCGCATGTCTAAAATGTCATATTAATACTCATTTAATACTTCCACACCTAATCCACATTTTCTAAGTGTTACAAAAGGAGGACAAGCATTTTGGTAAACGGGGTATTTGTTCCATGGTATCACGATCTACAGTTCTAGCACAAAAGGAATAGTATATCTGAATCAAGGCTGAAATTGGAATATCCTTGCTTCATCAGAAAAATCGAGTCTGAAATCTGTCAGATAATGTTATGCATGTATATTTAACAATGACTTAAACTAATTACTGTCTTTGCCCCTAGGGCTTTGGTCCAATGGTAAAAGCATAGAGCATGATGTGTGGGTTAAGCACACATCATGGTTTCAAACCCTACCATAGACAAAAGGCTGGTATTTAAATGGCAAAGTGTAGACGAGCGAACCCATTATTCACCGAAAACCGTGTTCCACTTGCTCTCAGGAATTTCCTGGTTATCAAAAAGAAAAAAATTGATTGACTTTTCCGGTGATGCTTTTGTTGTATGAAGTCTATTAAGTAGTTCCCGACTTCTCTCTGCTCTAGAAACCACTTCATGATGTGCTGGGATTCAGAAAAGAAGCTGATGGAATCACGATTGATATGGCTCTTCAATGGTAAGATATTCATATCTTTTTATCCTTCTATCCATCTTCCTCTATTTACTCTTTTCTTCGTCAAGCATGGTTGGAACTATAGCAACATATAATTTTTATGCTGCACCATGCCGTCATGCAGTGGTTGCATGGTTTTTTCCTTCTCAGCAATTGGTATGTATATGAACTGCGTGTTAAGAGTGGTATGTTTTACACAGTTTCTTGTCTGTTTTTCATTGCAGGTGTTCAGATGCTTATTCAGACACGATGCTAGGTTATGCAAATAGCATACGGACGATTGATGGTGGCACTCACATAGATGGTGTGAAAGCTGCCCTAACAAGAACTCTCAACAATCTTGGGAAAAAGTCAAAGACAATCAAGGTTTGTTGAATTTAGGTTCATTGTTTCTTTTATTTCTGTTTGCTCCAACAAAAATCTGTGGTGTTTTTGTATTTAATAAATCTGTGGTGTCTACATTAAATAAAAAAGACCCTAAGGACTTAACACAAAAAGACATAGGGACTAATTGACAAAATACACAAAAATACATATAGACCTAGACCCACCCCTATAAATTAATACACCCTTGTGACTTGAGAGCAGCGATACACGAAAACAGATCCAAAAAAGATACAAAGACAAAAAAATAGCTATAGACCTAAGAACGCTAGGAAAAATCTGGGAGGTCTAACAAAAAGGCACACACACTGAAAACGAGGTCTCTTTGGTGGTATTTATTTTGTTTCTGTTGGTTTGGCAACGGAGGTCTTTTGGCTAGTTTTGTTTCGCCGCCGCTGCTGCGTTGTTTCTTGTTCAAGAGCTCGAGCTCATTGGTATTTAATAGAGGACACTGTCGGCGATGCTTTGATACTTCACAACTCCTCATTTGTTGCCCTAATGCAACTGATGATTCTGTGCTACACATCTGCACCCTAATTTCAGTGGATCCGCCCAAAGTCATACGGCTGACGAACAGTAGCCTATAATTTTTGTGTCTATAAGTAAACAAATTTAACATATTAGGTAAGATTGTTTTCAAGATATTGTCTTAATACAATTTTGTAACAGTAAAAGACAACTTTATTGCATATAATAGGGGTAAGCTTCGTAACCCTCAGGGGTTGGCGTGGTGGCAATTGACTTGAGCCTTGGGGTTTGCTCCCTTTCAAGGTCTCAAGTTCTAAACCCACTGGGTGCAAACAATTTCTGAGGGCCATCGGACTGGGTAAAACCTGAATTAACCGTGGT
>MU675355.1:120492-248038 GCA_026770625.1 Nicotiana glauca
GAGACTTTCTCTCTTAACTCTCTACTCACTACAATATATTGTATTGTTTTTGGGATGGTTTCTACAAATGAAAGAGTGCATCTATTTATAGAGGTAAGGACCTCCTCTTGATGTCATTGGTGACATCAAACTACCTCCCCATGACATCAAAGGAGGAAGCTTCCTCTTAGCATTCATGCCAACTCTTTCAACCAACTCTTCCAATTGACATGCCATTGCTGACTAAACATAAACCAACATTTTCAGCAAGCCATTGTTGACTAAACATAAACTAACATTTTCACTCTTATGTTTTGTTCGTTTGTATTATTCAGGAGAAGGAGATAAGCTTAAGTGGCGAGCATGTAAGAGAGGGATTAACCTGTGTTATTTCTGTTAAAGTTCCGAATCCAGAATTTGAAGGACAAACTAAGGTATCTCTCTCCTTTCATGGTTGAAAAATTTGTTACAATTGTTATGGTATAAAAGTTCTATGAAGCCTTAAAATCTCCAATTTGTGTGAGGCTGACATTGTTTACTATGTTTTCAATTGAAGACTAGGTTGGGAAATCCTGAGGTTAGAAAGGTGGTCGATCAGTCAGTTCAAGAGTATCTGACTGAGTATCTCGAATTGCATCCAGATGTGCTAGATTCAATTCTTTCCAAGTCACTAAATGCACTAAAGGTACCTAAGTTTGTTACATACACAAGACTGATCTTTGTAAGATAAGCTGACTAAGATGCCTGCTTGAGGACATCAATTGGTGTTACAAGAAATTATTTTACCTGCTGTATCTATTGCACCATATGCAGGCGGCTCTTGCAGCAAAGAGGGCTCGGGAGTTGGTGAGACAGAAAAGTGTCTTAAAATCATCCTCTCTTCCGGGGAAGCTTGCTGATTGTTCAGCCACAAATCCTGAAGAAGCTGGTAACTTACCTTATTATGGATTTTAAAACCAGTGTGACATTTGGGTTAAACATTTAATTTTAGTTGCATGAAATATATAGGACCTTTCTCTGAAGAAAAGACTGGATGTTTGGCATGCTTCTGAGTGTAGCTCATGGATTTTGAGCGCAAACAATCTAATAAAGTAGTTATGGCATCCATTGCTAATAGGAATTAGGAAAGACCTTATCCATATTACTGCAATAGGGCTACCTTCCCGAAGGTAGGAGTAAAGTCTGCGTACACACTACCCTCCCCAGACTCCACTTGTGGGATTTTACTGGGTTTTATTTTGTTGTTGTTGTTGTAGAGTTTGTTCTATGTTGGTGGTGTTTTTGTCACTAGTAAGGAGGAGTGCAATGTTCAGGCTAGTTTCTTTCAAGAGATCCAAAATATACTTCCTTTGAGAAATAAATATTCCTCTTTTGGATCTAGCAACCTCAATTCCTAAGAACTGCAATTTTCCTAGATCCTTAATCTCAAATTCATGTGCCAACCATTACTTCAATCGGGCCATCTCCTCTTTGTCATCTCCTGTCATTACTATGTCATCAACATAAATTATGAGAACAGTGAGTTTACTCGTTTGATGTCTTATGAAGAGGGTGTGATCAACATTGCTTTGTTGGTGACAGAAGGAGATCATTTCTTTGCTGAATCTGTCAAACCAAGCTCTGGGGAATTGCTTCAATCCGTACAAGATTTTCTTCAATCTGCATACCTTTACTTGACTCTGTGCATTATCAAATTCACGAGGAATCTCCATACTTCTAAGTCTCCATGAAGAAATACATTCTTTACATCAAACTGTTGCAAGTCCCAATCAAGATTAGCTGCACAAGACAAAAAAATTCTAATAGCGTTCATCTTAGCAACAAGGGAAAATGTCTCATGATAATCCACTCCATAAATCTGAGTGAATCCCTTATCCACCAATTTTGCTTTGAATCTTTCAATTGAGCCATCAGCTTTGTGCTTTACTGTGAAGACCCATTTGCAGCCAACCAACATCTTGTCTGGTGGTGAAGTGATAAGTTCCCAAGTCTTTTTTTTTGACAAGGCCTTCATTTCTTCAATCATAGCTTGCTTCCATCTAGGATCTGCATAAGCTTCCCTCCAATTCTAGGGAATAGACACAGAATAAAAAGACAAGGCAAAGGCTTTATAGGAGGGAGACAAAGAATTATAGGAGACAAAATTAGATAAAGGGTATTTGGTGGTGCGAGATCTGGCTGCTTTAGTGTGAGCAATAGGCACATCTAACTCATTAGGAAATGTAGATAACTCACCAGTAGAAGAAGGTACAGCTTCGGTAGATTGCATGATGGCTTCTTCTACTCTAGTTCTCCTTGAGTAAGTTTTTAAATCAGGCCTATCTAAACGCCCGATAGTCTCCCTCTGAATTCTTTCTCCAATTTCATTTTCCCATGTGACAATGTCATCAAGAGGTCCAGTACTGGAACTAGGTAGAATCACCTCTTCCTCCTTACTACTTTTCCCCTGAAGAGGTGTTGAAGTAATACTCAAATAGGGCTCAGATTCTCGAAAGGTAACATCCATGCTAACAAAAGATATCCTAGAGGGAGGATGATAATATTTATAACCTTTCTGTGTCGGAGAACACCCAATGAAAACACACTTTATAGCTCTAGGAGCAAGTTTCCCAGAATTTCTACTGTGGACAAAGCAAACACACTCACACATCTTTGGAGGAACAATATATTCATTCTTAACCTTTAAAGCTTCCAGAGGCTTTGAAAATTGAGGGTTTTAAGTGGCATTCTGTTGATAAGATAGGCAACCGCTAGAATAGCATCCCCCAGTAAGATTTTGGTCGATATATGGTGAACATAAGAGATCTTGCTACTTCTAACATATCTCTATTTTTTCTTTCAGCGACCCCATTTTGTGCACTAGTATAAGGACAACTAGTTTGATGGACTATCCCATTGGACTCCAAATAAGCACCAAATCTTTTTTCCATGTATTCAATGCCATTGTCAGTTATCAAGATTTTTAATTTGGCATCAATGTGAGTACAAATCATCTTATAAAATGACTGAAAACGAGAGAACTTCAGTTTTGGCTTTTAACAAATATACCCAAGTCATCCTAGTGCAGCAATCAATGAAAATAACAAACCATCGACTACCAAGCAACGAAACAATTTGGGTAGGACCCCATACATCAGAATGAATAGTCATAAACGGAGTTGTGCTTCTATTACCACTCACAGGATAAGAGTTTCTAGTATGCTTGACATATTCACCCCCATCACAAAACAAAGATTCAAATCGAGTCCTTGAAAACAAATTGGGATATAACTTCTTCAAAACAAGAACGATGGGTGTCCTAACCGTCTGTGCCGCAATATTATTTCTTGGTTGACATCCTTACTTTCCCCAAAATAGGCTTGACCAGAGTTTTGAATTCCATCTAATATATACAAGTCATAACGCAATCTACCACTGCCAATCCTTTTCCTCTGTTTCAAGATCCTGAAAAATATAATGATCGTGAAAGAACTCGATTTTACAGTTTAGAGCTTTGAGGATGTCACTAACATATAGAAGATTGACAAGGAACTCAGGGACATGGAGCATGGATGATAGTTTTATATTAGGAGTAGAAACAACAAAACATGTTTCAGAGGTAGGTGTTAAAGAACCATCGGCTATTTTAACATTATCTCCTTTGGGACTCGGAGAATAGTTTTGAATGCTTTTAGAAGAGCTTGTCATGTGTCTATTTGCACTAGAATCAACAATCCAAGAATTAAGGTGAGCAGCAAAGGCAATACCTAATTGCACATGATTGGATGTGGCAACATTAACGGAGTCAAGTTTGGCTAGGAGGTGACGAAGAAGTTGAATTTCATCTAAAGACGATATTTCTCCCGAAATCGTCTCCTTGAATGTCTCCATATTTCTGCTCAATCCGAAGTGTATCCGAAGAAAATTGCTCAAAAATAACCTGTCTCGCTGAAAACCAAATCTGTGCAAACCTTTGCTACGACGATCGGAAAAATAAAAAATTGATAGGGATAGGCTCGGAATGTTCCAGTGACCCTAATAGAAAAGAAAATTCCAAAAACAAAACTGTCTAAAAGGAGTCTGTGTTGGGGACAACCACTAAGAGAGAGAAAATTCCTCTTTGATAATAAATGGAACCCTAGTGCTGCGAGGGAGATACCTAAAAAGACAGCAACGACTCTGATACGATGTGGATTTTGAGAAGAAGAAAAGGCTTCTTTTATTTCTGTATGTGTTTACATCCCATGAGCAATAGAATTTATATAAAGCTTCTAATGTAAATTAAGAAAATAAAATAAATCTATACAATCAATCCAACTATCAAATCAAATCAGATCTCCTAAATATAATCAAATCTCCTGAAATCATGCTAATCAACATAAAGTAGCGGAATCCCAAGGTAAGACTGACCCGACTAGGACCCCAAACATCTGATTGGACTAAAGTGAAAGGTGACTCTACTCGATTATTGTGAAAGCACGGGAGAAAAATCTATATTATTGATATTCTATTTAATTATAATACAATGAGCCCTATTTATACAATACATATCATACTCCTATTCTATGTGGGACTAAGACTAATTCATATTATGTACATTACTATCTAACACTCCCCCTTATGCTGATGCATACAAATCATATGTACCGAGTTTGTTACATATGTAACTAATATGAGGACCAATAAGGGACTTGTTGAAAATATCTGCAAGCTGATCATTCGACTTCACAAACTTTGTAACAATATCTCCCGAGAGTATCTTTTCTCTGACGAAATGACAATCAATCTCAATGTGTTTAGTTCTCTCATGAAACACCGGATTTGATGCAATATGAATGGCAGCTTGGTTATCACACACCAGTTCCATCTTGCTGGCCTCACCAAATTTCAATTCATTAAGCAAATGTTTGATCCAAACTAGCTCACAAGTTGCCACAACCACTGCTCGATATTTTGCTTCTGCACTAGACCGAGCAACCACATTTTGTTTCTTGCTCTTCCAAGACACCAAATTACCTCCTACTAAAACACAATATCCAGTCGTAGAACGTCTGTTAGAAGGTGATCCTGCCCGGTCAGCATCTGAGTACCCAACAATTTGCTCATGGCCTCGATCTTCAACCAATAATCCTTTACTTGGAGCTAATTTTATATATCGAAGAATGCAGACAACTGCATCCCTATGACTATCACAAGGAGAATCCAAGAACTGACTTACCACACTCACTGGAAAGGAAATATCAGGTCTAGTCACTTTGAGGTAATTTAATTTACCAACTAGCCGCCTATATCTAGCAGGATCGAGCGGCTCCCGCTGTCCTGGTAGAAGTTTAGAATTCGGATCCATAGGAGTGTCAACAGGTCTATAGCCTGTCATTCCTGTCTCCTTAAGAATGTCTAAGGCATACTTTCTTTGTGAGATAACAATACCTGTGCTAAACTAAGCGACCTCAGTACCTAGAAAATACTTTAATCTGCCCAGATCCTTAGTTTGCAAGTGCTGAAAGAGATGTTGCTTCAACTTAGTTATACCATCCTGATCATTGCCGGTAATAACAATATCATCAACATAAACCACCAGATAAATATGGAGATTTGAAGAAGAATGCCGATAAAACACAGAGTGATCAACTTCACCACGAGTCATGCCGAACTCCTCAATAATTGTGCTGAACTTACCAAACCAGGCTCGAGAAGACTGTTTTAGACCATAGAGGGACCGACGCAACTGACATACAAGGCCACTAGATTCCCTCTGAGCAACAAAACCAGGTGGTTGCTCCATATAAACTTCATCCTCAAGGTCACCATGAAGAAAAGCATTCTTAGTGTCCAACTGATAGAGAGGCCAATGGCTAACATCAACCATGGATAGAAAAAGGCTGACTAATGCTATTTTAGCCACATGAGAGAAAGTATCACTATAATGAAGCCCAAATATCTGAGTATATCCTTTGGCAACAAGACGAGCCATAAGTCAATCAACCTGCCATCTGGACCAACTTTGACTACATACACCCAACGACAACCAACAATCGATTTACCCGAAGGAAGAGGAACAAGCTCCCAAGTACCACTCGTATGTAAATCCAACATCTCGTCAATCATAGCCTGTCGTCACCCTGGATGAGACAGTGCTTCACCTGTAGATTTAGGGATGGATATAGAGGCCAAAAATGATACAAATGCACAATAGGGTGATGACAAACAATGGTAACTTAAACCGACATAATGGGGATTAGGATTAAGTGTTCACCATTTACCTTTACAGAGTGCAATTAGTTGACTAAGAGGAGACAAGTCTGCAATATTAGCAAGATCAGATGCAGGACGTGAATCAGCTGAGCAGGATGGTCGGCACGGACGACGATGATAAGTTAGAGTGATAGGGCTGTAGAATGTTGAACTGGACTAGGCAGTGCAACTGAAGCTATAGGTGGTGGAACTGGAGCTATAGGTGGTGGAGTTGGAGTTGGAGCTGTAGGTGGTGAAGCGGAGCTATAGGTGGTGGAGCTGGAGCTGGAGCTGGAGCTGTAAGTGAAGTTGAATGGAAGATAGTGACTGAATCTCCAAAAGATGGAACTGGTAGCACCTGAGGTATATCTAAGTGATTACCTGGACTGGTGAAGTATGATTGGGTTTCAAAGAAGGTAACATCAACAGACATAAGGTACTGCCTGAGGCAGGAGAATAGCATCGATATCCCTTTTGTGTTCTCGAGTAACCCAAAAATACGCACTTAAGAGCACGAGGAGCTAATTTATCTTTTCCTGGAGTACGGTTATGAACAAAACACATGCTCCCAAAAGACAAGGGTGGAAGAGAGAATAAAGGTAAGTGGGGAAACAAGACAAAGAATGGAACTTGATTATGGATAGCTGAAGATGGCACACGATTAATAAGATAGCAAGATGTAAGAATTGCATCCCCTTAAAAACGCAACGAAACGTGAGATTGTATGAGTAGGGTACGAGCAGTTTCAATAAGATATCTATTCTTTCTTTCAGCTATCCTATTTTGTTGGGATGTGTACGGACAAGATGGTTGATGAATAATCCCACGAGAGTTCATAAATTATTGAAATGGGGAAGACAAATACTCTAAGGCATTATCACTACGAAATGCGCGGATAGAAACCCCAAATTGATTTTGAATTTCAGCGTGGAAGGTCTGGAAAATAGAGAACAACTCAGATCGATTTTTCATAAAAAATATACAAGTGCACCTGGAATAATCATCAAAGAAACTGACAAAGTAGCAGAATTCCAAGGTAGAACTAACCCGACTAGGACCCCAAACATCTGAATGGACTAAAGTAACAGGTGACTCTACTCGATTCAAGACGCCCAGGGAAATCGGAGTGCGTATGCTTACCGAGCTGACATGACACACTCTAGAGTGGACAAGTGAGATAGACCTTATACCATTTTTTGAAGTTTTGACAAATTGGGATGTCCCAACCGTTTATGTAATAGATCTGGTGAATCAGTAACAGGACAAGTTGTCGAAGAAAGACAAGATGTGAGTTCATGTGATTTAGCAAGGATAAGGTAATAAAGTCCATCTAATTCACAATCGATACCAATGATCCGCCCGGTACCAATGATCCGCCCTGTATTGCGTTCCTGTATAATAACAAGGTCATCAAGAAATAAAACAGAGCATTTAAGTGATTTGGCTAAGCGACTAACGACACCGGGAACATAAAGAACTGACTCTAAAGGTAAGGAAGGAAGTGGACTTGCTAGGCCTATTCTAGTTGCCATGGTTTGAGACCCATTAGCCATTGTGGTTGTTGGGAGTGATTGAGAATATGAAATAGTAGTGAAAAAAGATTTATTACCAAAAATATGATTAGATGCACCTAAATCAATGACCCAAGACTCAGAGGTTGAAGATTGGGAGACACAACTCACGCTACTATCTGATTGAGCAACGGAAGCTATCCCTGAAAATGTTTGTTTACATGCTTTGTACTGAATGAACTCAATATAATCCGGTAGAGAAACCATCCAACTCTTCGTAGTATTGGATTCCATTTTGCTACAACTAATTTCTCAAATTCTTGATGACAACTTGTGTGGTTAACCTTGGAATGCCAAATCAAAACACATTTTTTTTTTTTGGAAAACACTATTTACTCGCCGGAAAATAAAAAAGGTTGCCGGAATTTGATGAAACTTGAATAGACCGACTTGGAATAATGTCCTTAGAAGGCTGTCCAAAAGGAGTTTCGTCAGAAACTGACCGGAAGCAGGTCCACACACCGGCGCGTGGACAGATCTCGCCGGAAAAAAATCACTTCGGTTGGCGCGTGACGGCGCGTGGGTGGGGTTTGGTCGCCCGGAGATGGAGAACACTGTGGTGGTGTTGGTTTATGCACAACACTGGTAAAAAGTGGTTTTGATGCAAACAACTACTCATGTCACCGGAAAAATGCATGGTGACGACTCATTTCTTCTCGGATGTCGTTGGAATGACGCACAACTATAATTATCTCACCAATGCTTTGATACCATGTGAGAAAGCACAGGAGAAAAATCTATATTATTGATATTCTATTTAATTATAATACAATGAGCCCTATTTATACAATACATATCATACTCCTATTCTATGTGAGACTAGGACTAATTCATATTATGTACATAACTATCTAACAATTATCAAGGTGCCTAGGGAAATGGGAGCGAGTATGCTTATCGAGCTGACATGACTCACACTCTAGAGTGGACAAGTGAGATAATCCAGGTACCATTTTCTGAAGTTTTGACAAACTAGATGTCCCATCCGTTTATGTAATAAATCTGGTGAATCAATAACAGAGCAAATTGTTGAAGAAAGACAAGATGTGAGTTCATGTGATTTAGCAAGGATAAGGTTATAAAGTCCATTTGATTCACGACCGATACCAATGATCTGCCCCGTACTGAATTCTTGTATAAAAACAAGGCAATCGAGAAATAAAACAGAGCATTTAAGTGATTTGGCTAAGCGACTAACGGCCATGAGATTAAAAGGACTATCGGGAACATAAAAAACTGAATCTAAAGTTAAGGAAGGAAGTGGACTTGCTTGACCTATTCTAGTTGCCATGGTTTGAGACCCGTTGGCCATTGTGACTGTTGGAAGAGATTGACAATATGAAATGATAGTGAAAAGAGATTTGTTACCAGAAATGTGATTAGATGCACCTGAATCAATGACCCAAGACTCGGAAGATGAAGATTGGGAGACACAAGTCACGCTATTACTTGTTTGAACTACGGAATCAATCTCTGAAGATGTATGTTTACACGCTTTATACTGAAGGAATCAATATCATTCAGTAGAGAAACCATCCAACTATTTATAGTATAAGATCCCATTTTGCTACAACCAATTTCTCAAAGTCTTGACTAAAATTTGTATGGTTAACCTTGGAATGTCAAATCAGAACACTTATTGATTTATTTATTTATTTTTTTCTCTTAATTAGATGGAGTTGAAAGTCAAGGTCTTCACTTGAAATAGTGGAAATCAATAACTCCTGCGGGAAATTTGAAGAAATAGCCGGGAAAACATTGTTTGCGACATGAAAAATACACTGTTCACACCAGAAAACACCAAAGTTGTCGGATTAGAAAGAAAGGACAGTCTCGAAATCACCTCCTAAGAAAGCTGTCCTGGAAAAGTTGGGCTAAGAAGTGGCCGGAACAGTTTGCACGCACTGACGCGTGTGGCGGGAATGTCGCCGGAAAATTCACTATCAGTGGTGTGTGAGGGCGCGTGGCAGGTATTTTGGTGGAGATTTTTGTTGGGGTTGGTCGCCAGAGGGTGATCTACCTTGTGGTGGTGTTGGTTTTTGCACAACACCGACAAAAAAGAACTTTTAAATCTGACAAACCTACGGTCATCGAAAATTTTCGGCTAATTGATTTCTTCTTCTTGGAGTTGCTTGTACTTTTGCACAGCGAAGAATCTCTCACGTTAGCTCTGATACCATGTGAGAAGGCACGGGAGAAAAATATATTATCGATATTTTATTTAATTATAATACAATGAGCCCTATTCATATAATACGTATCCTACTCATATTCTATGTGAGACTAGGACTAGTTCATGTTATTTGTGAGGCTAGGACTAATTCACGTTATTTACATAACTATCTAACAATAAACTATGAGAAAAGTGAGGTTACCCTTTCGATGTCTTATGAAGAGGGTATGATCAACTTTGCTTTGTTGGTAGCCGAACGAGATCATTGGTTTGCAGAATATGTCAGACCATCGCTTCAATCCGTACAAGGCCTTTTCAGTCAACACACCTTTCCTTGACTTTGTTCAGTATCATATCTAGGAGTAATCTCCATATACACCTCTTCTTCTAAGTCTCCGTGAAGAAATGTATTCTTCTTATCAAATTGTTGTAAGTCCCAATTAAGATTAGGTGCACAAGACAAAAGACTCCTGATAATGTTCATTTTTGCAATAGGGGCAAATGTCTCTTGATAATCCACTCCATAAGTTGGAGTGAATCCCTTAGTCACCAATCTTGCTTTGAATCTTTCAACGGAGCCATCAACTTTGTGCTTTACAGTGAAGACCCATTTTCAGCCAATCAACTTGTCTGGTGGTGAAGTGAGAAGTTCCCAAGTTTCATTTTTTACAAGACCTTCATTTTTTCAATCATAGCTTGCTTCCATTTAGGATCTACAAAAGCTTCCCTCCAATTTTGGGGAATTGGCACAGAAGAAATAGACAAGGCACATGCTCTACACGAGGGAGACAGAGTTTTATAGGAGACAAAATTAGATTGAAGGTGTTTGGTGGTGCAAGATCTGACTCATTTTCTGTGAGCAATAGGAAAATCTAACTCATTAGAAAATGTAGATAACTCACCACTAGAAGAAGGTTAGCTTCGATAGATTGTATGACGCTTTTTCTGCTCTATTTCTCCTTGAGTATGTTTTCAAATCAGGCCTATCCAAACGCCCTATAGTCTCTCCCTAATTCTTTCTCCAATTTCACTTTCCCTGTGATAAAACTAGGTAGAATCACCTCTTCCTCATTACTGCTCTCCTCCAGTAGAGGTGATGAAATAATACTAAAGTAGTGGTCAGATTCTCGAAAGGTAACATCCATGCTAACAAAAGATCTCCTTGATGGAGGATGATAATATTTGTGGCCTTTCTGTGTCGGAGAATTCCCAATGAAAACACATTCTATAGCTGTAGGGTCAAGTTTTCTAGAATTCCTACTATGGGCAAAGCAAACACGCCCAAACACCTTAGGAGGAATAATATATTCATTCTTACCCTTTGAAGCTTTCAGAGGACTTTGAAAATTGAGGGTTTAAGTGGCATTTGAAAATTGAAGGTTTAAGTGGCATTCTGTTGATAAGATAGGCCAGCTACTAGAATAGTATCCCCTAGTAAGGTTTTGGTAGATGCATGGTGAATATAAGAGAGATCTTGCTACATCTGATATATGCCTATTTTTTCTTTCAGCATCTCCATTTTGTGCACTAGTGTAAGGACAACTAGTCTGATTGATTATCCTATTGGACTCCAAATAAGCACCAAATCTTTTATCCATGTATTCGCTACTTAGTCAAGTTAGTCATATTTGTGAACACTGTGTTAGCATTCAAGCTAAAAAGAAAACAAAAGTAACTTAGTCAATTCAGAATTACCTGCAGAAGAGAATAAGACAGCACATACCCCTCGACCATTGTCAGCAATGCTCACGGAGTTATCCGCATGAAGGACCACATATATCTTTATTGCAAATCCTGCTTGTGCCTCATCAACGGCATTATCCAATATTTAGAAAAAGTACAAGGAAATATGCTCAATAACTGGGACAATAAAAGTTCTGTCAGGAATAAATAGAAGCATAGCTAGCAACGCCAAATATATCAAAAGAAAGGAATCGGAGAAGTCTAGAGATACCAAATGGTGGAGACCACGATGTCCGGTGCTTCCAATGTACATTCCTGGCCTTTTTCTGACTGGATCCAAACCTTCCAATACCTAATGAGACAAAAATTTGCATAATTATTTTTACTGGTAAAGATCAACATATTATCCACATCAATAATTCTTTTCAATAGTAAAAAGCAAACAATTTAAAAAGAAAATTACTGCTGAGAAACAAATAACTAGAAGATATCCCACATAACTATATATATTTGCTTCGCATTAAGCTGCACTTGCTAGTGAAAGGTAATTCTGAAGGTTACTGTCTCTATTACATTCTTATCCAGGTAAACTGTAACTCAAAAGCTGACCGATGTCTTGCAGACTTTTGTTTTCTTTTTAACTTGAATTGTGTTAGCATTCAATTTAAAAAGAAAACAAAAGTAACTTAGTCGATTCTTGCGCTCAAAAATGAGTTGGAGGCATGCATATTATTATGTCAGATTCGGATGTCTAAGAGACACATCCCTGCCTAGTTGAGGTGTGTAAAGTAAAAGTATCTAATTGGCATGTACCTTTACCGAATAAAAAAAGAGTATCTAACTGCTGTTTCGTGTCAATTCTGAGGGGCTATCTGTGTATTTGGTCAAAAAGGATATATGTAGTATTTGATAAAGAGCTTATCACTTCATGGTTGAAAACCAATTTGTGTAATTTAATTAAAATTCTCCAGGTAATTTAAAGTGTGATAATATGTTAAGTGTGTCAAACATTGTGTATTATGAAGAAGAGTCTAATGTAAAACCAGGATTGAGGGAGTAAAATTTTGAAATGTAGCACCCAATATATATGCTGGTGGCAGGATCTTTCGTGTTATGTTTCTTTAATTGTGTAGTTGGATAATGTGTGCGAGAATGTACGGTAGAAAAATCTATCTTATTAACAATTATACAATGAGTCCTATATATATAATACGTATTATACTCCTACTACATATGGAACTAAGACATATTCTACTCCTACTACATATGAGACTAGGACATATTTTACTCCTACTACATATGGGACTAGGATTATTTATACATAACTATCTAACACTCCCCCTCAAGTCGATGCATACAAATCATATGTACCGAGCTTGTTACATATGTAACTAATACGAGGACCAATGAGGGACTTGGTAAAAATATCTACAAGCTGATCATTCTACTTCACTATAAGTCATGCTAAACACCCGGATAACTGTGCTGAACTTACCAAACCAGACTCGACTAGACTGCTCTAGACCATAAAGCGACTGGCGCAAGCAACATACAAGGCCACTAGACTCCCCCCGAGCAACAAAACCAGGTGGTTGCTGATAAACAGAAGTCAGTCGAAAAGTCATCAAAATTTGAAAATAGTGAGACTAAAATGAATTCCAAACTACAAAATATTTAAAACACCATTAGAAAAGACAAAATTTCTGGAAATCACTGTTCACGCTGAAAAAAGTGCAATGTTCACGCTGGGAAAAATAAAAGTTGTCAGAATTTGATGTAATTTATATGAGTAGGCCCAGAATCACCGGACGAGTAAGTTGTCCTGAAGAAGTTTTGTCACAAAGTGGCCGAAATGGCTCACGCGTGCCGGAAAAGTTACTGTAGCTCGTCGAAATCCTAGTTCTGTTGGCGCGTGAAGGACTTTCTGCGGGAGCGATTGACTGGGGTTCTGTCGCCTGATTTTTTCGAACAAGATGGTAGTGTTGGTTTTCGCACAACACTTAACGATGAGGAGATAGCGCAAATTAATCTTGAGTCGTCAATTGGAAAGACGCACGATGACTGACTTTTCTGTTCCGATGGGACTGGAATTTTTGGGGTTTGGTCGCACAAGGGTTTCGGATCTGATGGTGGTACGGGTATATGCATAGTACCACTATAGCAGCGATGAACCCTGGGAACAAGACGAAGTTGTTGGGAAATTTCACGGCGATTAGATCTTTCTTCCCGGATGTCGCTGGAATGTCGCGCATCTATAATTTTCTCACTGAAGCTCTGATACCATGTGAATATGTACGGGGGCAAAATCTATCTTATTAATAATGACACAATGAGCCCTATATATAATATATATTCTACTCCTACTACATACGGGACTAGGACATATTCTATTCCTACTACATATGAGACTAGGACATATTTTACTCCTACTACATATGGGACTAGGATTATTTATACATAACTATCTAACAATGTGTCTTTCAGTATAGGCATGCAATATAATATATATATTTAACTGCCTTTTCTCAAAATCTTTTTTTCTTTTGAGATCTTTCAGAAATATTCATCGTTGAGGGTGATTCAGCTGGTGGAAGCGCAAAACAAGGCCGTGATCGGCGCTTTCAGGTAACTAAACTCGTTGGTGCTCTGTGAACAGTTATCCCTATTATTCAGACAATGTTGTAGCTTACAAAATTGCTGATGGAAGTTCTGAAACCTGATTCCCCACCTGAAATCCTCATTGTGGCCAGAGAAGGAAAAAGGAATTGTTCAGCTGAAGCGTGAATAATGCATATTTACATTGGTCAAAGAAAGATCAAACTTATCTGGAGAAATTGTGTAGCAGAAGTGGCGATTGGAAGACTAATTTCTTACTGCTTTCTAAGTTAATGACATATTCTGGCTGCAATGTAAATTATATCAGTTATTCATGTTTTGCAGGCTATTCTTCCTTTAAGAGGCAAAATTTTGAATATTGAAAGAAAGGATGAAGCAGCTATGTATAAAAATGAAGAGATTCAAAATCTTATTCTTGGTTTAGGACTTGGAGTTAAGGTACTATGCTCATCTTTTAGGTTCGTGCAATGTGCTGTTTGTTCGGACCTTTTTTCTCATTCAATCTCCTGCATCTCAGGGGGAGGATTTTAAAAAGGAAGCTCTCCGTTATCATAAAATCATAATTTTAACAGATGCTGATGTCGACGGTGCTCATATTCGAACGTTGTTGTTAACTTTTTTCTTCAGATATCAGGTGCACCCCTTTCGTTTTTATTCATGGTCTAATGAAACATCAACTAGAGTTTTTTGCTGGGATCTAACAGTTGAATTATAGAGGGAATTAATCAATATGTCTAGTTGACTGTTTGGAGAACCTGATTGAGATATTCTTAAATTGTTGCAGAGAGCTCTTTTTGAGGAAGGTTGCATATATGTTGGTGTTCCACCTCTTTACAAGGTTTATTTTCCTTCGGATGTTGTCTTAACAGCTTATGTATTTTATTGTCCTTTAATGTTCTATTTGAAATTTTTCAGGTTGAGAGGGGAAAACAAGTATACTACTGCTATGATGATGCAGAACTTAAAAAGGTCCAGCGTTCCTTCCCTTCAAATGCATCATATAACATACAGAGGTTCAAAGGTGAGATAAGAAACATATGTTTTGGCTTTTTGGTTTTGAAGACAGCGTATTCCATATGAGATATGTTCAGTTTGGAATGCATATCCCGATATTATCGAAGAGTACGGCAAAGTTTTTAGCCAGCTAAATGAGGGCCCCCAGAACAAATGTCAAAAACCAATTTAGATAACCTTGGGGAGTTTGTGGAAAGAGAAAGCCTTGTTGCATGAACATTGGCTCAAAAAAAGCGTGTGCTCAGATTTGGGGCCTTGTATCCTACCTCATAGCTTTTGAGGGCAGCATGGCCTCCCCAACTTTTGATGTTGTCTATGGGAGTTAGACACGGGAAGAAAGAATTTCTTGTATTCATTTGTGTCTTACATTAGCCCTATTTATATAGGGTGTTTACTTAGTACTAAACCCTTCTCTACCAATGTGGGACACTATACATATTAACTCTCTAACCTTCTCTATTGGATGCTTTCTTTTATGAATATGATTGTTGTTTTTAGTGTTTTTTCCCAGCACTGTCGGATACACCACTTAGGCATCTCTTATACATACACATGCAAGTTCTTCTAAACCTCCCCTGTTCAATTAATGTGATGTGTATGGAAATATTTTCAGGATTGGGGGAGATGATGCCAGTCCAGCTATGGGAAACAACAATGAACCCGGAAACTAGGCTGTTAAAGCAATTAGTGGTGGAGGACGCAGCTGAGGCAAATGTTGTCTTCTCTTCACTTATGGGATCCAGGGTACGTCTCTTTCTTTTCTGCATGAAGTGTTAGGCTGAATCTTTTCTTGGGGATACCTACTTATTCGAGCAGACTTAATGCATTTCCTTTTAATAACTATGGTGGATTGTCCCTCTCTTTTCACCCTTTTGCTATTGGCTCGCTTTTATTACCCATCTCCCTTTTGGCAAATACAGGTTGATATTAGGAAGCAACTTATACAAAATTCAGCGAGCATGATGAACCTTGAGCAACTGGATATCTGAATGTGATGGCAGGGCTTTTGTGGCACTTGATTTTCCAATTCTCCCGGGAAAGCAGACAAGGATTTCAATTACCAGTACCTTGACATGCATCACAGGATCTTGTCCTCTCTTTATTTTTTGCTTTCCATTGCATTCACCCTTGTCCAATGGAATTTAACTTATTTAGTTAGCAATGTAACATAATGGTTGATGTAAGTAATGAGCTCTAGGAATTGTCCCTTGTCAGACTGATCTACTGATGAGCGATGAAAGTACTATTACTTTGTGCTCTGTGTCATTCTTGAGGAAATATAGAAAGTTGTGGTGGTCACTCCATCTTTTATATTAAAGACCACATGAACAAATGAATGTCCTCTGTAAGGCTGTCAATATTGTATGAATTGCCTTTAGGGGGTGTTTTACCAACTCCAATTCTGATGTTCTGCTTTAACACTGCTAAGGAGTATGGGATGTTTGACAACATTAAAGTCTCATAATTTTGCTCAGTCCATGTTTCTAGTGTCCAAGGTAGTATCGATTTTTAATCTCACTATGACTTAGTCGCCACATTTCATATTACTGACTTTTCAATGATAAAAGTATTAAGGTTTTTTCCCCTCATCGTTTGGGAAGTTACGCTGGTCGAATGTTATTTCTGAATGTAAACCAGAACAAATTTTTTTTAAACCTGCTGTCTTTTTGCTTGTCTATTATACTAATACTTTTATCTTTATACAGTTTAATATTGAACACTAATTCATATTTCCTACTTTGTAAATCATCCAAAAACCCTGAAAAATAGTTGATGGACAATTTCCTACTATCACCTCTTACCTGTAGGTTTTTCTCATTTGCATTCTAGTGGAGTGGTAATATGAAAATAATGACTACCGAAAGAGATTTCGATTATTCTAACAAGCACCCAATAAAAATAAGGAGTAATAGGAGAAAGAAATAATTAGAGAAGTAAAACCACTTGATATTTAGCACAAGTCTGAATACGAAAGAAAAGAAAAGTGAAACACATAAAAGAAAAGGTTTAGATCAAGAGTGACCAATCACCGCTTCGACTTTTAATATGTGGTGAACAAGTTCACGACTTAACTTATGAAACAAAATAAAAAAGGTAAAAATAACACGGTATAGCTAGTTTTCGGACTGGTCAATTAAAAATAGTCAGTGTTTATCAAGGCAATGAAAAATAGCCATCGTTTTGCTGCAATAGAGACTGGTCCAGCATAATATACTGGAGTTCGGTGTACTTGTGTATGAACTCCAACATATTATGCTGGACCGGTATACTTTGCTGGCTCCAGTATAATATACTATAGACTGGAGCACTGGTGCTCCAAACTCTAGTATATTATACTGGACCAATATACATGCTGGAACTCCAGTATATTATGCTGGAGTTCTAGTGTACTTATGCTGGAACTCCATCATATTATGCTGGAGTTCTAGTGTACTTATGCTGGAACTCCATCATATTATGCTGGAGTTCCAGCATACTGTCATGGAACTCCAGTATAATATGTTGGAGTTCAAGTATACTTATGCTGGAACTCCAGCATAATATACTGGAGTATTTTTCGGGTTTTGAACAGTATTTTCGCTCAAATTTATTTTTACATAAAAAATGGCTAAATTTCGATTACTTTTAAAATTGGGTTATTTTTGAACGACCAATTGTAAATCTGACTATTTTTAAATTTCTCCCTAAAAAAAGTGAACAAACTTTGAAGCAAATAGCGGTGTCCATAGTCCATTACTTATCATTCACTAATCACAACAAGAAAATGACGTTTTCCACAAGAACAAGCAAATAGCAGTGTCCATAGTTCATTACCTAATAGTCACTATTCACAACAAGAAAATGACGTTTCTACAAGAACAAGAGTTTATTTTCAAAATTATAAGTGGAGGTATCAAATTTTAATGGGTTTAAAATTAGGGACATTTTCATGCATATACCAAATTCCATACTATATTACATAATATGTAGATAGTAACGAATTTACATCAAATGTCCATAAATAATTTTCAAAATTTGTTACATTTAGGCTCCATCAGCCATTGACCACATAAAAAGGGGATATTAACAACTTTTGTGTTGTTTAAAGTGAGAACATTTTGTAGTGGATTTGCCTCTAATTATGACAATTAGAGTAAAAGGGGGAAAGAAAAAATGTCTTCTACAATATTATAATGAAAGAATTGGGAGTTGTTGGGAGTGAATTATGCTGTGAGCCTCGTTTTCTTTGTTAATAAAGAAGACCACTTTGCCTTAAACTACATTTGCTACAATTATAATAAACCAAAGGGTAGAAGAGCTTTGAGAAAGTTCTAAAATCATCAGCAAAGAATTGTAGATGAATTCTTGTCCTTCATCATAACAGATATCCCGGTCGAAAAAATCACAATTCTTGTAGTTATTTTGTAGTCGTGTAGATTAGCTGTGTTAATTATGTGTATAAATTATAGTTGCAATTATCTACGACTTTATAGATGTAGTTATTTTGTAGTCATGCCGCTTAGTTGTCTTAATTTTATAAATTAATTGTAGTTGCTATTTTCTATATTTACAAATATTGTTATTTTGCAGTAGATATTTTCTAGTGGTTTTATTAGCTATGTTAATTAGTTAATTATGTGTATAAATTGTAGTTGCTATTATCTACAGCTTATAAAAGACAAATTAATAGACTTTAATTAACACAAAAAATGTAGTTGTTATTTTCTACATAACTGTTCGCATTAGAAAATGTAATTGTAGTGTTATGCGTTTCCAGATTGTAGGTAAAAAGTAATTTATTTGTAGTGAAATTGTTGTTTGCTGATAAGTTGAAAATGATAATGAGACAACAGGTGGATAATTTATTTAAATGATTATAATATCTATTTGTTATGTTTGTTGTTTAATCAAAACTTGAAGGTATTTCATAAAAATAATGAACATATACAACTACAAAATTAAACACAATAAGCTGGTAGATTGTTTCCAAAAAAGTAGATCCTTCTCCTTCAACTACAAATTTGCAGCAACTAAATTAGGAAAACAGTAGACTATTTCTTCTTTCTATGCAATTCAGTCTTCTCATTCAAAGTGGGAGCACCCTTCCTCCTTGCTAGCCTACCTGTAACCTCACTTATGTGGTGCAAAATATTGTCCATTCTGCACAAAATAAAAATTATTTCACATTAGCATAAAAAATAAGCATTAATCTACATAATTCTTCCAAAAAAAAAAAAACAGTAAAAACTATCTACTACAAAATAACAACATTTGTAAATATATAGAAAATAGCAACTAGAATTAATCTATAAAATTAAGACAACTAAGCGATATGACTACAAAATAACTACATTTATAAAGATGTAGATAATTGCAACTACAATTTATACACATAATTAACACAACTAATCTACATGACTACAAAATAACTACAAGAAATAAATTGTAGATAATATCAACTACAATTAATCTACAAAATTAAGAGTACTAAACTACAATTTAACAACCAATTAAAACATAGATTTTAACAACTAATAACTACATTTATAAGCGGTAGATAATAGCAACTAGTTTACATTTATAATATCATTGAAACGCATAACATGTGAGAAATCAATGAACATGGTATTGGACTCATTAGGTCTCATGGCTTCTATCTCCGACTCGTAAAATGACTCACGCGAGTTAGCATCCACTCGAAAACCGATAGCACAATATCAGATCCAGAAAGATAAAAAGGGGAGAAAATGTAAAAAAAACAAATAAAAACTGAAACAAATCTCTTAAGGAACTCCAAGAAGATGTTTTCGACACGGACGACTTTCTCGTCGACGAAGTACACACCACCGCCATAACTGTCCATTCCTTGATCTTCTGATATCTCAAGGGAGGATCAATGAGCAAATGAAAGTTTCAGAGAGAGAAAATAGATACGGGGAATGTCAAAAATGAAAAGTGAAAGGGGGAGGATATATTGATATTTTATTTGTGTGGGTGGGTTAGTTAATAATTATGTCTAATTTGTAGGACCTATTAATAGTGTAAGGAATTTGAATTATGGTATATATTTGTAATTAAAATTACTAATATGTAATAAAATAAAAAGTTAAACATATTATGTAATATATTAGTGTATTTGGTATATACATGTAAAAATTTCTTAAAAAAATTATTAACAAGCGGTCGAGTTTTGACATTTGCACAAATAATCACTTTTAAGACAACTATTTAAGAACATAGCCACAAAATATAACTTAGTGCAATTTTAGTCATTTTTACGAACTTCAAACAAAGAAGCAACAACATCAAAAAGTGTAAAAAGGAAGAAGAAGAACAATAACAAATGGAAGAAGACGAAAGCGAAGAAGAAAAGAAGAAGAAGCAGCAACAAGAAGAGGAAGAAGAAGAGTGGTGAAAGGAAAAAGGGTCCGCACCACTATTTTTGGTATTGTTTAGATTTGCAATATTGTTAAATTTCTAACTAAATTTTGAATATATGCCAAAAAATTATTACATTGTGTGAATAATCCAAGTTGTGTTGCGGAAGCCAAATGTATATAGTGTGAATGAGTCACAATTACTATACCAAAAATTATGGCAGCCACCAAATAATAAATAAGACAATAAAACAACAATAAAAGGAATACCAGAATTTACGAGGTTCGGCTAATTTTGCCTACTCCTCGGACACAACCAATATTTTATTCCACTCCAAAAATACAAGTGAAATAATACTAAAGAGAGAAGATACAAATCCCTTAAGAAAATAAGAAGGCAAATAAGAGGTGTGTATAAATCCTAAACATTAGGCCTCCTTTTATAGGGAAATATTCCCTACCAAAAGGCTTCCCAACTGATGTGGGACAAATTTGCCATATTCAACAAATCTCCGCTTTGGCAAAATTCCACATCTTTAATTTTCTCTCGGTAACAAATTTTGGTTATGTCTTCATCTTCAATCTTCAGTGTTCAACAATGTTGATAATCCAAACAATGTTGAAACTTGACCGCAGTCACCACTTTTGTTTGCATATCAACATGATTCTCCGTAGTATGAATTTTCTTCACCGTGACTCCACCTTCTTCTATGATTTCTCGTACGAAATGATATCGAACATCAATGTGCTTCATCCTTGCATGATAGACTTGGTTCTTCACTAATTGAATAGCACTTTGACTAGCACAAAAGATTGTGATACCTTTTTGTTCAACATCAAGCTCCTTTGGCAATCCTTGAAGCCAAATTGCCTCCTTCACAACCTCTGTAATAGCCATGTACTCTGCCTCTGTTGTAGACAAAGCAACTGTTGACTGCAAAGTAGACTTCCAACTAACTGGTGCCTTTGCAAAAGTAAGCACATAACCAGTAGTTGATATTCGTTTGTCCAGATCACCCGCAAAAGCTGACTCTGCTGAGAACCCTGATAACCACGACCAGAAGATCCACCTCGATACTCAGGTTGAGCTGACTGAGCGGGCCTGAAAGAACGACCCTACCCTGCCTGAACTGGCCCCTCGAAGGAGCACCACTGTGACTACCAGAACCTTGAGGCCTCTTGGCCTCCCTCTCATCTCAATCCTGGCGGCGAACCGACTCAATATCTCGAGCTATATCCACCACCTCCTCAAATGTAGCACCCAACACTCTCTCTCTAGTCATAAGAATATGAAGAGGGTAGTGGAGACCATCAACAAACCTTCGGATACGCTCACAGTCCGTCGGGACCAACCAAGCTGCATGCTGAGACAACTCAGAAAATCTCATCTCATACTGTGTCACTAACATCTGTCCCTATCGTAGTCCCTCAAATTGTCTGCGTAGATCCTTTCTGTGGGACTGCGGTACATACTTCTCCAAGAAAAGAGTATAAAACTCCTGCCAAGTCAAAGGTGCTGCACCAACCGGCCTACGCTGCTCATACGCCTCCCACCAAGTGAAGGCAGCTCCAGTAAACTGAAAAGTAGTAAAAGCCACACCGCTGGACTCAAGAATCCCCACTTTACGAAGCATCTGCTGACATCTGTCGAGAAAACCCTGGGCATCCTCGCCCTCAGATCAACTAAATGTCGGAGGATGGAGTCTACCAAACATCTCGAGGCAACGCTACTCGTCCTCGGGCATAACTGGAACCCTGTACTCCGGAACTGGTACCACTGGCTGAGCTGGAGGTGCCTCTGTAGTGTGTAACCCCTATAATCACTGCTCAGGTGTGCGAGCAGCGGGGGTCTGATTGCCTCCCCCTGCCTGTGAAGTAGCTGCTGTTGCTGTGGTGGCTGATACCACATGAGCCAGACCAGTGCAAACTGTCAATATCTGGGCCAATGTCTCTTGGAGACCCGGAATCACAATGGGCACAACTGGTGCCTGAACTGGTGCTGCTGGAGCCTGGTCCTGAGCTGGGGCAACTAAAAGATCCTCATGTGGTGGCTGATACCACATAAGCCAGACCCGTGCAAACTGTCAATATCTGGGCCAATGTCTCCTGGAGAACCGGAATCACAATGGGCACAACTGGTGCTGCTGGAGCCTGGTCCTGAGCTGGGGCAACTAAAAGATCCACATGTGCTTCCCCTGCTGCTCTGCCTCTACCGCGACCATAACCACAACCGCTAGTAGCCTCAGTAGGTGGTATTGGTAGTCGTCTGCCACGTCCGGTAGCTCGTGTCCTCACCATCTGTGAGAGAATAGAATAAAGAGAAGTTTAATATCCGGATCAACAAGTTCGCACAACAAGAATTTCAAGAATGTGGAAATTTTTCCTAAAGGTTCGGCAGCCTCCTGAGGATAAGTATAGACGTCTTCGTACCGATCCGCGAGACTCTACTAAACCGGCTCATGACCCGCGAGACCTAGTAACCTAGGCTCTTATACCAACTTGTCACGACCCCAACCCCGTTCATGATGGCGCCCAATACAATGCTAGGCAAGCCCGACCAATCCAACACTCTCAATCTCCTTTATAGAATTTATTACCAATTAACAGGATTAAATACCAAATAAACATGATTATAACTATGAAACAATAGATAACATGTGCGGAAACCAAGAAAAATGCCAATACAAATCCCAGCGATCTGGTGTCACGAGTCGAGAGCCTCTAATACAAATTTGAGTAGCAGCCTATACATAGAATGGTCTAGAATGCTGAAAGTAAAGAGGATAAGGGGAGAAATCAGGTCCTGCGGATGCCATGTAGCTACATCGATAACTCTAGTAATAATCCGAACAATAGTAGAAAGCTCAAACTATGCCTTCGGGATACCTGTATCTGCACACATGGTGCAGGGAGTAAAGTGAGTACTCCGAATCAGTGAGTAATAGCGATAAATAATGACTGACGGAAAAAAAATCGTAAAAACACTAAACAGTTCTATATAAAAATAGTAAGTGCATTTAAATAGCAGCTAAATGAAGAAGTCAGGTGAATATCCCTTAAACCAGTATACAACTCATTCACTCCTCACAATGACCGATAGTTTAATTATACCGTTGCGGCGTGTAGCCCGATCCGTACAGTATACTGCTGCGGCGTGCAGTCCGATCCGTATAATATACTACTGCGGCGTACAGCCCGATCCATATAATATGCTACTGCGGCGTGCAGTCTGATCCATATAATATACTGGTGCGGCATGCGGCCCGATCCATATATGTATATATACTGCTGCAGCGTGCAACCCGATCCGAGATATATCAATTACCCTCACTATGGGGTCCTCAACCCCTCTCAGTCAATACAGACTTGGCCGTCATTCGGGCACACTAAGGTATGATAGGGTTCCCAACCCACACATTATTCTCATTTGAATTTATTCATTTTCTAAAGCCGGTTCATACTATGTTTTATCAGTTAAGAACATGACTGAGGTATGATTTCGACAAGTAAAGTGAGGTCAACCCGTACAAATGCCCCCTAAGGGTTCTACAGATCGGCACAAGGCCCCAAACATGGAAACTAGCCTAGATTACGATGATATTAATTAAGTCTCAGTTAAAATACAGTAGAATCATCAATCGGGATGGACCGAGTCCGAATCCCCAGCAGTAACAGGCCCCACGCTCATCATGCAGTGCGTGTCTCATCTCAACATAGCACCACGTTGTGCAAATCCGGGGTTTCAAACCCTTAGAACATCATCTATAACCATTACTCACCTCAAGCCGGCCGAAATCCTAGCTCGCTATGCCCTCGCCTAGCAAATCAACCTCCTCGAGCGTCAAATCTGATCAAAACCACAAGGAATACGTTACAATAGGCTAAGGGAATACAACCCAATCGAAAAGACTCGAAAAATATCAAAAATCACGAAGTTAACAAAACCAAGCCTCTTCTGCCAGCCCAGATTTTACTCTATGCAATCACATCCAAGCCTCTTCGATCGCATAGCACAACTTTCCCAGGCCTCCAAAATGGCCTATGTGAATGCGACCCGTCCACTGCGATCATAAAGCTTCACTGACCAGACCTATGCAAATGCACTCCCTCTGACGCGATCGCATTGAACAAATAGCCCTCAAGACCCTATGTCCATTTAACACTACGCGATCGCAATACACTGCATGCGATCGCAAAGAGTAACCTCCTCAAGCTATGCGATCGCATACCCTGATCCACGATAGCAATGACTAATCAGAACACCTTCCCAAAACCTTCTACATGATCGCAATGGTCCTCCTGCGATTGCAAAGAACAAAAATGTCTGCAACACTCCAGCTGAAATCTACAACTTTCAAAAGCCAAGATTGGTCCGATTGACTATCCGAAATCACCCCGAGGCCCCAGGGATCTCAACCAAAAGTGCCAAACCATCCTAAAATATCATTCAAACTTGTTACAATCATCAAAACACCACAAACAACACCAAAACCATCAAATTACATCGGATTCAAGCCTAAGTTTCTTAAAAGCTTCCGAAATACGCATTTGATAAAAAACCCAACCAAAACACCTCCGAATGATCTGAAACTTTTCACACACATCCAAAATCACCTAACAAAGCTACTGCAACTCTCAGAATTCCAATCCGATCCCCGTATAAAAATCTCACCTACCAACCGGAATTCGCCAAAATACTAACTTCGCCAATTCAAGCCTAATTCTACACCGGACCTCCAAAATCACTTTCGATCACACTCCTAAGTCACAAATCATCCCCCGAAGCTTATGAAATCACCAAAAATCACATCCGAGCCCTCTAACTCATAGGTCAACATCCGGTTGACTTTTCCAAAACAAGCCTTCCTTAAAGAGACTAATTGTCTCATTTCCATCCAAAACCAATCCAAATTGACTCATTCACCCGAGACTCTTATAATAAGACATAAGGAAGAAGAAAATGGGGGAAATGGGGCGGTAACTCACGTGATATTAATTTTGACCTCCCCTCTTTTGGAATCAAGTTAGAGTCATAAAAAAAGGAGAAAAAGTTTATTTCCGAATAGGTTTATTTGAAAAGGTTCATACCAAAAGGAAAATTCAAAAAAAAAAGATATAAAAAGGAAAAAAAGAAAAGAGGAAAAGAAAGAAAAAAGGGAAAAAAAAAATAAAAAGAGAGAAGTAACGACAACAAAGCAATTCCTATGTTCATGAACTACGTTTGACCTAATTCCTTTTAAGGATAAGTAGGCAGCCTCACGGTTCGGTCCCATCAAAATAAAAATTCAAAAGTCCCCAAGCAAATAAACCGGGGCAGAAGTTATGGCTATGTAAAAGATCTGATTCCAAAAGTTGCAAGTTTGAACCCATTCAAGTTGTTTTGAGCCTTCATGATACCCTTCCTTTCTTACCCTGTCCAAAATCCACATTACATTCCAAAAAGACCTCCTAGATAATCTTTGAGAGTGCTGAGTTAGCCATGCCAGGAACATATGATATTTTACCATGGTTGATGCCTTGCGATCTACAAAATCAGAGGAAATAAGAAGAAAAGAACAAAATGAGAGAGTCTTATCGGTGAAAACCTTCACAGGCACCGTAAGGCAATGGTAAGTTGAGAGAAAGAACAAAATAAGAGAGGCTTGATGGTGAAAATCCTTCGGGCACCACAAGTCGAATAAGGATCGTGAATCAGATTGGACAATCGGAGCATTGAAGCCTAGTTTCACGGTTAAGGGTACAACAAGAGTTGAACATCAGACTCGCTTGATGGAATAAGCCACAGGTGCATATCATGGTCATTAGAGTTGGTATCTACATTTGATAGGTCTCTATTTATAGTTTCTTATCCATTGTCCTTCACTCCGTTCCTTTTGTCTTGTTTACTTCCTTTCCCTGAGTCTGTTTGGTCAGAACAAGTGAGAAATGACTTCAAAATTTGCCACCAGCTTTCCAATTGCGCAAAAAGGGATCTGGCTAGCACATAAAAGTGTCATAAGTTAGGAAAGAACAACAAGCGCACTAAGTTGGTGACAATGAACATGCTTTGGGATTCATGTGAAATACAAGGGTTCGGTAAATGTCAATCTATGAGCAAAATGCAATAGATAGAGGATATTGGGAACGAATGGAGAAGAGGTGTTTTCTGTGATAAAGGTTGAAAGAAAATAGGTAGTCGATAACAATCAAGGTCATCCAAGCAGAAATCAAAGTTATCATGGCAAGTGATGGAGCAATAGACCTCAAGACCAAGGCCAGTGATTTAAGTCAGGAAAGAATAACATGTGCACTGAATGGGTAACAATCAACATGCTTTGGGATCCATGTGAAACACAAAAGGTTTGGTAAATGTCAGTTCATGAGCAATGCGACAGATGGAGGGTATTGTGTTTGAATGGAAAAGAGGTATTTTCTGTGATAAGAGGAACAAAGAAAGTGGTTAGTCAATAAACAAGAAAGGTCTTCGAGTGGAAATCAAAGTTATCATGGGAAGTGAAGGAGAAATCTCCCTCAAAGTCAAGGCCACAAACTAACCAACACATTTTTAAACTGACAAGATTTCTCTTTGATTGAGACAGGGGCAAAAAATGTCATTTTTGTCGGAGAAACCCTCCGTAAGGAAAGGTAAGAACCAGGCAGGTTTGACCGTAAATTCTCAGGACCTTCCTAGAAAATGGAACTTAGTTTAAAATTCAAAATAATCACGAGTAGCAGAATTTAGCATAAATGCACCCCAAAGGAATATAAATGGAACTTCGAAGTTTGCATGCTTGAGATACATTTTGGGCATTACCCCCAGAGGCCTTAGAATTCAGCATAATTTGGGAGACCCTCAGAGCTCCAGTCTCTCTGGCCGGCCAACAGAGGGACCAAAAAGAACCCGTTTCCACTTTATTTCCCCAAGAAGAAACACCATATTTTCCACTTTTTCCCCATGAGGACAAATATTCTGACTTCTCTTCCTTCCCAGACTGGTGGCTATGATTTTCTGCTTCATCAACCTTTTTCCCCCAAGAAGAACCCCCATCAATTTCCACCTCCCCACCCCCCCGATTTAATTGGAAATTTTTAGGACCCTCCTGAATAATGGGACCTAGATTTGAGAATTCCATTAGGAAACAAGATTTAGCGTAAGTTCTACTGTAAGGGAATATAATTTAACCTTAAAATTGTCACTCTTAAGATAAAACTTGATTTTGATTTTCAGGACCCTCCTGGATAACGGGATGAGTTTTAAGAAGTACATTAGATAACAAGATTCAACAGAAGTCATGCCTTTAGAAATATAATGTACCTTTGAAACATGCATTTTACCAGAAGTTTTCAGGACCCTCCTGGATAACGGGATTTAGCTTTCAAATTCTTAGAGATATTTGGTAACATGATTCAATTAATACTCACAAATGCGCCCAACTACCAAACTGGGGCAGGAAAATTTCTTTTGTTTTGTCTATTTTGTTGAAATCAGGTGCCCATCCGAAGAACACGGAAGGACAACACTACTTTCAAAGAATAGAAAGCAAATCAAGCATCGGTAATTAGGGGCCCACCTGGAGAACAAAGCAAATCAAGTGCTGGTAATGAGGAACCCACCTAGAGAACAAATTATATCAAGCGTTGGTAATCAGGAGCCTACCTGGAGAAAAAAGCAGATCAATCGTTGGTAATCAGGAGCCCACCTGGTGAACAAAGCGGATCAAGCATCGGTAATTAGGAGCCCATCTGGAGAACAAAGCAAATCAAGCATCGGTAATCAGGAGCCCACCTGGAGAACAAATCAGATCAAGCGTCGGTAATTAGGAGACCACCTGGAGAACAAAGCAGATCAAGCGTCGGTAATTAGGATCCCACCTGGAGAACAAAGCAGATCAAGCGTCGGTAATCAGATCAAGCATCGGTAATCAGGAGACCACCTGGAGAACAAAGCAAATCAAGCGTCGGTAATCAGGAGCCTACCTAGAGAACAAATTAGATCAAATGTCGGTAATCAGGAGCCCACCTGGAGAACAAAGCAGATCAAGCATCAGTAATTAAGAGCCTACCTGGAGAACTAAGCAAATCAAGCATCAGTAATCAGGAGTCCACTTGGAGAACAAAGCAAATCAAGCATTAGTAATCAGGAGCCCACCTGGAGAACAAAGAAAATCAAGCATCAGTAATCAGGAGCCCACCTGGAGAACAAAGCAGATCAAGCGTCGGTAATCAGGAGCCCACATGGAGAACAAAGCAGATCAAGCGTCGGTGTTGGCCCAAGTTCAGGTGAAGTTTTGAAGAATGATAAATGAACTCAGTCATGGACCAGGTCTATCATGTGAGGCACGATATTTATCAACCTAGACATGTGATATACACGTGAAGGAGATAAGTCTTAGTGATCAAGTAGCAATATCTCCTGAACAAATCGAAAAGGTTGCATATTGAATGAGGAAAGAAAGTATCCTCATGGGAAGAGGACACAATCCAGATAAAGGATGGCATTGGAGTTTGTATTGTTCAAGGACTCAACTTCGATGGAAAATCAGCAATTGAGTCTCAATCAAACTCTGATTACTAACTCATTAAATAACAGTGATTATTCTCTTTTACAGGTATTGCACAAACACAGAAGTTAAACTAAATTGAGAGTAAAAAGAGCGAGGCAATTTTGCAAGCAATTTATGCGAGATTAAAGTGTGCATTCTTGAAGCTACTTGGACAAGATAGAAGAACCAATTCCATTGTGTTTATTTTTATTCTAGTTCAATTGTAGTAGGTGGTTTAAAGTTGTACCTTTCCAGCTTTTATAGAAGCAATTGTAATAGGTACTTTGAGTATTCAAGTTATAGGCTAACTTGAAGGTGTCGCAACAGTTGAGGCTGTAAGCCACACTGGGATTAGAGTTTAATCCTTAGGTTTACAAGAGTTTTGTAAATGTTGTTTTGGCTTAGTGATTTTAGTGGAAGTTTGGGAAAATCATACTGAGTAGTAGGTCATGGTTTTTTCACCTTTTGAGCCAGGTGATTTCCACGTAAAAATCTATGTGTTCTTTATTTTATGTACTTTTAATTCTGCAAATAGTAGTAGTAAGTACACCTAGAAGAACTAGGTTCTTCTAGAGCAAAAATTGGGTACCACACAAATCACCCCCCCTCTTGTGTGGTATTGACGTTTAGAACATCAATTGGTATTAGAGTAGGTTATCCTTTAAGAGGCTAACACCTTCGGAGAAGATCAACATGAGTGCACCACCTGGGAATTGGAAAGGGCAATCCACTGCTAGGCCTCCACTTTTCAATGATCAGTACTATTCTTGGTGGATGAATAGGATGAGAGATCACATCATAGGGGAAGACTATGAACTCTGTGACATAGTAATTGATGGTCCTCTAGCAACCACAAAGAAGATTGCTGAAGGAGTTGATGTGCCAAATACAAGGGTTGACTGCACTGCTGAAGACCTAAGGAAGTGGGAGAAAAATGCTAAGGCCATGAAATGGCTTGTGTGTGGACTAGGTCCAGATGAGTGTAGACATGTGATTTTTGACCCTCCCCAAGATTTTCCATATTTTAGCATGTAAATATTTAATTTAGGTCTAATATAGCTATTTCAACTATTTTTGACTTCTTTACTTTATTTTTGTCATAAAAATGAAAAATACAAAAATGGGCGCATATTACTCTATTTTTTTTTTAATCATGTATTAGATATTTTTAGAAGGATATGTTCCTTTGAACCTATTTTTATTTTAATATAATCTTTAAAAAATACAAAAATAGTACCTTATTTTTTATCTTTATATAATTTCAAAAATACAAAAAAATATATATAGTTTCATTAATATTTTTGTAGTCATTATAGTCTTGAAAAATACCCAAAAATAGTTTTGTTTTAATTGTTAGTCTCATTTTAATAGTTATTTTGCCTATGTAGGATTAATTAAATAAGATCGTATTTTTATTTGCGGTTGCGGGGAAAGAATAACATTTGGGTTCAAACGATCCATTTTTAGGCCTAAAATTCGGATAATCCAATACCCAAGCCCAATACCCCAAAACCTAGACCTAATACTATAAATACTACACCTAGAGCTTCAGCCGTGACATTGAGTATGAGGGGGAGAATACACATTTGGGACATTTTTTTGAACATACATTTGGAGACCATCTTCTTCTTCATGAAGAAGACATAACCAAAAGAACCCTAGATGCCAACTTCATCTTCTTCTTCAAAAACAAGACACAAAATCCCTACCTTCTTTATCTTCTTTACACAAAAAACCCATCAGCATCCAAACGCACCACCCAACCCCCACGTCATCCCCCAACCAGTTCGCCTCGCCTGAACCGTCGTCGACCACCCGTCGACTTCACGAACCAGTCACACGAACACCCTTCAACCACCCGCCAATCCTACTGCCAACGACCAAATGACCTCCGGAACCCCTCCAGTCGAACACCCAAGCAGCAGCAGGCAGGCAGTCGACCACCTCCAGTCGACCACGCCTGAACAATTCCAGCTCCAGTTGCCCTCCACAGCAGCCACCAAATGACCCTCACCTGACCGTCAACAAGCCTAACCAGAAAACCAATGACACCAAACATTAGTCAAAAAAATTGAACTCTAGTGCCAAAATGCTTAATAATAGCCATTTCCTTCATGAAAGGTAACGTTGTTGAAGTCGGGTTCAACTAGAGCTTCGTCATTTCAGTTCCGTTCGAGATTCCGACGAGGTCCCGGTGCTGCTATGTTTTCTGTTCGAGTTTGAGTCGGGATAGTCGAGGTTCGTTGAGGTCTTCGACGAGCCGGACTCCAGCCAAATTCCTTTTCTTTATCTCATTCGATTTCCTGAGGTTTTGTTTCTTTTTTTTAAAAGATATCTGCTGCTTTTGTTTCCATGACAAAGTTTTTCAACTCATGAATATTTTAAGTTGCAATGATGCTCTTGTTATGATGTGGTTGAATTTAGTTTTGTTGATTTCATAATACATATATTCTGGTCAAATATGATTTAAAAAGGGAACGGATTAAAGTGATGGTTTAGTTAGTAGTTCCTTTGAATTATGAGTATAGGCTTTGTTGTAGTCAAGGGAAGTCTTGATGGATTTAGGCTAAAAGAGAAATCGTAGCAATTGGTATCGAGGTGCGCCGTGCCAAATAAAATCCTAAAAATGCATGCCTCTCGCTTAATTATTTCTTTAAAAATCCTTAGAATTCGAAGCATGCCATTTAGCAAATTTCCATGACCCTCGCAAAGTTGACAACGCGTTAGTTGCTTTAGGCGCGCTATTTAATAATTTTACCTTCTTAAACTCGGGTCCACATTTATGTGACCCAAATCCAAATCTCAACGGAGTCAAAATATGTCAACAACCACGGGTACATTGATGTGACGTGGTTCGAGACATATTTTCACGACGTTGCAATTCTCATTAAAAATAATAATTGAAGCGGTTCAAAGTTAAAAGCACATCGGTAAAACATGTAATTAAAATTAGATAATTTAGCCAAATATAACAGTTAAGCAACTGTGCTAGAACCATGGAACTCGGGAATGCCTAACACCTTCTCCCGGGTTAACAAAATTCCTTATCCGGATTTCTGGTTCGTAGACTATAATACAGAGTCAATTTTTTCCTCGATTCGGGATTCAAACCGGTGACTTAGGACACCATAAATCTCAAGTGGCGACTCCACCTCTTAATAATAAATTTCGTTTCGATTGTCCTTTAATTGGAAAAACTCCCTTCGTTACACCCTTCGTGGGTGTGGTAGTATAAAAAGGAGCTGTGATAATGAGTACAATAGGATGCAAAGCAGTACTACTACAGAGGAGATATGGGACACTTTTCAAGTGGCCCATGAAGGAACACCTCAAGTGAAAAGATCAAGAGGAACACTGCTGTATTCTCAATATGAGAATTTTACTATGAATGAAGGAGAAACTATCCAGGAGATGTATGCTAAGTTCACTACACTAACAAATGAACTTAAGTCTCTTGGGAGGGTTATTCTTGAAGAAGACAAGGTTGAGAAAATTCTGACAAGGGTTCTTCCAGTCACATGGGAAAGCAAAATCACTGCTATTCATGAATCCAAGAATATAGCTACTCTCAGACTGGATGAATTGATTGGAAATCTGATTGCTTATGAAATGAGAAGGCAAACCATGAAGATGGATACAGCCAAGAAGGAGAGAAGCTTAGCTCTCAGAATTGCAAAAGGTTCAGATCTCGAAGATTATGAGATGGCTATGATCACTAGAGATTTCAAAAAGTACCTGATGAGAGGAAAGGGTTCTTCAATAGGTACAACCTTCAACAAGACAAGAGCTCCTGAGAAACAGACCAATGAGGGTTGCTACAAGAGTGGTAAGACTGATTACATGATCAAGAACTGCCTTCAATGGAAATTGAGTGGAATAAAGAAAGAGCTGAATGAAGGAACAGGAAAAACCAAAAAGAAACAAAGATTCAACCTAGGCTATGGTTTCTGCTTGGGGAGAAACCTCAGATGAAGACTCTGAAGATAAAGCTGAAGAAGAGCAAGCACTGATGGCCATCGGAGAATCAGATGATGAACAAGAGGTAAGTATTCTTCATCTCAAAGTCAAGATTAAATTCTTGTCTAAAGAAAGGTCGGCTAAGCTATTACTAGACTTCATTGATGAGTCTGAGACAATTAACAATGTGAAGGAAGAACTGTATAAGGAATGTGTGATCCTAAAAGCAAAATGCAAAAGCTTAGAGTCTAGGGCTAATGAGTGTGATAGAAAAAATGTTGAGTTGAAGAACCAGGTTGTTGAACTTGACACCAGTGTGCTAGAACTTAGGTCTGAAAACTTAAAATTGAAACCAGGAACTGGAAAGAAGAAAGCTGATCACACTTATCTCACTCTAGAGGAAAACTTAGGAAAAATGAAGGATGAATTGTATAAAAAGGATGAACTAATTAAAGTCCTAAAAGAAGACCTAGGAAAAGTGAAACATGAACTAGACAGAACTTGCAAATGGAACAAGGCCTCTGATGCACTCTCTTGGTTGCAAGAGCATCACAGTAGCAACAAAAGAGGACTTGGCTATGGGACTCAAGCTCCAAAATGGGATCCTAAAAGCAAGTACTTCACACTTCCTAAAAACAAAATATGCACACACTGTGGTAAGACTGGCCATTACAAATATGAATGTAATGCAAAAGAAAAGGCCAGTCAAAAGAACAAAGCTTTTGTGCAAAAGAAAAATAAGCTGCCCGGATGGGCATGAAGGAATTTGATTCATCCTTTTGCTTATAGAAAGGGACCCAAACTAGTTTGGGTTCCTAAGACTAACCCCTGATTTCTTTGTGCAGGTCCAAGTGAAAGGAAGGAGCCAAATATGGTATATGGATAGTGACTGCTCAAAACATATGACTGGGAACAAGGACCGATTCCTTTCACTTGAGGACTTAAAAGGAGGTAATGTGTCCTTTGGTAATGGAAAGAAAGGTGATATCATTGGGGTTGGAAAAGTAGGAAAAACATATTCTCATTCCATAGAGAATATCTACCTGATAGATGGCTTAAAATATAGCCTAATAAGTGTGTCACAATTGTGTGACAGAGGTAACCTTATGGCTTTTACCTCCACCAAATGCTTTGTAATTAATCTTACCACTGACAAGATTATTTTGCAGGGAAAAAGAGTTAACAATATTTATATTGTAGATTTTTCCACTCTTTCAGCAAATGAACTCACTTGTTTAGGTGTGTTGGTTAATGATCCCCTCCTGTGGCACAAAAGACTTGGTCATGCCAGTCTGAATCAGCTAAACAAATTAGTCTCCAAGAACTTGGTGATAGGGTTAACCAACATCAAATTCAAGGAAGACAAAGTTTGTGAGGCATGTGCAAGGGGGAAGCAAGTAAGATCATCCTTCAAAACCAAGAAAATGGTAAGTACTTCCAAGTCGTTGGAACTGGTTCATATGGATCTTTGTGGTCCAATAAGAACAATGAGCAGAGGTGGAAAGAAATATGTAATGGTTCTAGTTGATGATTATTCTAGATTTACCTGGGTTCTATTTCTAACCTCCAAAGATGAAGAATTTGATATCTTTACTACTTTTGTTAGAAAAACTCAGAAACAGTTAGGAAATCAACTTGCATCCATTAGGTCTGATCATGGAACTGAATTTGAAAATGTAAAGTTTGCTGAATACTGTGATGAAAATGGAATAGATCATAACTTCTCTGCCCCTAGGACTCCTCAGCAAAATTGAGTAGTTGAAAGAAAGAACAGGACCCTTCAGTACATGGCTAGGACCATGCTACTTTCTAATACACTGCCTCACAGCTTCTGGGCAGAGGCTATAAACACTGCATGTTACATAATCAATAGATGCATGACTAGACCCCCTACACAGAAGACTCCCTATGAGTCACTTAAAGGGAGAAAACAAAACATATCCCATCTTAGGACATTTGGTTGCAAGTTCTATGTGCATAATAATGGAAAAGACTCCCTAAGAACGTTTGATCCCAGAAGTGATGAGGGAGTATTCTTGGGATAGCAAAGCATATAAAGTGTTTAATAAAAGAACTTTGTGTGTAGAAGAAAGTGTGCATGTAGTATTTGATGAAACTAACATTCTTTCTGAGAGACAAGAACATGAAGATGAAGCCATTGGATTGGTAAAAGACCTGACTGAAGCATCAGCTTAGGTCAAAGTGTCACCAATAGAAGGAACAGGTGATGGAACAAGTTCTTCCATACAGGGCAACCTGATAGGGGGAAGAAATCAAAGAGGAATTGAAATAAATTCTTTGAAGGAACCTGTTCATGATCTTGTTCCTTAAAAAATAGCAGAAACATATAGCAGAATCCAGTTGGTTGTGAAACCTTACAAGTATCAAAGTTCTCACCTATTGAGAACATTCTCACTGATCCAACATCTGGAGTTAAAACCAGATCACAATTAAAGAATCTGTGTGCTTTTGATGCTTTTCTATTTATCATTGAACCTAAAAATGTTGTTGAGGCTTTGCATGATGCAGATTTGGAATGCAGGATGAGCTTAAACAGTTTGAAAGGAGTCAAGTTTGGCACCTAGTACCAAGACACAAGGACACGTCAGTCATTGGTACAAAATGCATCTTTAGGAACAAATTTGATGAAGATGGAACATTTATAAGGAACAAGCTAATATTGGTGGTCCAAGGTTACAACTAAGAGGAAGGCATAGACTATGATGAGACTTTTTCTCCAGTTGAAAGACTAGAGGCAATCAGACTTCTCATAACCTTTGCAGCACATATGGAATTTACTCTTCATCGGATGGATGTCAAAAGTGCCTTCCTAAATGGCTACCTAAAAGAAAAAGTGTTTGTGAAACAACCTCCAGGTTTTGAGAGTAAGGAATGTCCTGAGCATGTATACAAGCTGGACAAGGCTCTTTATAGACTCAAGTAGGCCCCAAGAGAATGGTATGAATGACTGTCAAAATTCCTGCTAGAGCATGGTTACAAGAGAGGTAAAATAGATAGTACCTTGTTGTGCAAATTTATGTTGATGACATAATCTTTGGGGCCACCACTGACAAGCTAAGTAAGGACTTTGCAAAATTAATGGAGAGTGAGTTTGAAATGAGCATGATGTGTGAGCTTAATTTCTTCTTAGGCTTACAGATCAAACAAAGTCCAAATAGAACCATGATCCATCAGCAGAAATATACAAAAGAGCTAATCAAAAAGTTTAAAATGGAGGAATATAAAGAAATAGACACACCCATTGCAACTGCCACTAAATTAGATGTTGATGAATCTGGTTCATCAGATGATCAAAAGTTGTATAGGGGTATGATTGGTTCACTCTTGTATCTCACTGCTAGCAGACCTGACATTATTTTCAGTATAGGACTTTGTGCTCATTTTCAGGCAAATCCAAAAGAGTCTCACTTGACTGATGTCAAGAGGATATTGAGATATCTAAAAGGAACCACTGATATGTGCCTTTGGTATCCTAAAGGTAGTAATTTTGATCAAGTAGGATATGCTGATATTGATTATGCAGGTTTCCTAGTGTATAGTAAGAGCATCTCAGGTATGGCACACTTCCTTGGTTCATGTCTTGTGTCATGGGCTACCAAAAAGAAAAACTCTGTGGCCCTATCTACTGCTGAAGCTGAGTATGTTGCTACTGCTTCTTGTTGTGCTCAATTACTATGGATCAAACAATAGCTGGTAGATTTTGGAATTGAAGTGGGATGTATTCCAATATTCTGTGATAACATTAGTGCTATAAGTATGACAAAGAACCATGTTCATCATAAGAGGACTAAGCACATAGATGTTTGACACCACTTCTTAAGAGATAATTATGAGAAATGATTGATTTCAATAGAATTATGTGCTACTAATAAACAAATAGCTGACATCTTTACTAAATCACTGAGTAAAGAAAACTTTGAGAGGAACATGTTGGAATTAGGGATGATTAAGATCATCTAATAGGTCCAATTCAGAATGCACAATGAAAAAAAAATTTGGTTAGTATTTCTAACTATTGTGTAATTATCTAGATCAATTCTTACTTAGTTTCATACTTTAATTAGTATACTCCTGTGACATGTGTATATATATGATTCACTGATCTCTTACAAAGTTTCTTCTATTTTGGCAATTTAGGCATGTTCAAGAGAGTTCTATATGAAGAACCTGGTTCATCAGTATGTGTTCATATGAAAAGCTCAGGTATATTTTCTATACTCTCAATTAGAAAGATTATTTTTCCAATCATGAGCAGAAGTCCTACAATCATCAAATACCCTAAAATTATATCCGTTGAGCATTGAACTAGTTTCGTTCCCCTAGAACTCTAAAAATGGGATTTTTGCCTAAAATCTAGCAAAGCCTAATAATCACTAAGAGACCGGAACTATAACTTGATTATACTTCTAATTGACCCCTAAAAAAGCTGTTGTTACTGCATTTAAGTATAATCATCTTTAAATACCTAACACACCTTTCTTCATTAGTCCATGACCGTCAAAAACTCTTCTCCCGTTCTGATCACCTTTCTTGTCTCAAAAATTCCCAAAATTCCCAAATTCTTCCAAAAATAATTCGCCATGACTAACCCCCAAGATAATCCAGGCACTCCACCACCAGTATCCCCTTCTAATACGTCTTCATCTACTCCTCCTAGTGTTTCCCCAAAACCTAGGTTTCGTAGACAAAAAATATTGGCTAGAAAAACTATGGCTTCTGGGTCTCTAAGAAAAGCCATAAATGAGAAATTGAGGGCTAGCCAAAAAAAGGAAAGTCCTGTTCAAGAATCTGACTCCAGCTCTGAGTTTGAAGCCTTAATTTCTGCCAGCGAAGGTGAAGAACATGGGTCTTCTGACACTGACAAAAATCAAGAAACCCATGGTGAGGTAAACACTTGTTTGGTATTCTATGATGTATTTGAAAAGGTTGAAAATAGGTTTGTCTTGGTTGGTCCTGTCAAGGATGTACAGGGTGCTGATTCTAACAGAAGAGGAGGTAAAAAGAAAGAAAAAGAGAAGGGAGACAATGGTAATGTGAGGGGAAATAGGAAAGAAAAATTATTGGCTATTTGTGGGGATGTTGAAGAGAGTGGCAACAACTCTGGGGGAAATAGTTCTGGGGAGGCGGCTGAAGGGCTAGTAAATTTAAGCAAGCTTCAAGATGAACCTGGTGCATCTGCTGAGGAAACTTTGGCAGAACTTCTGAAGAAGGTTGGGGCCAGTTATGATCCAAAGAAGCGCAAGGCTTCCACACAAAAGGCTCCAAATCCCTCTAAGCCACCAAATAAAAGCAAAATGTCATCACCAAAACCTAGTGTACCTTCAGTACCTAAGGGAATAGCTACTAGGAGCAGGGTCAAGCAAAGTGAAGAAGAATTGCAGAAAGCTCTAGAAGAGAGCAGGAAGAAAAAGAGGGAAAAAGGAAAGGCTAAGGTTGTGGAGAGTGTTGAGATTGCAGAAGAAGAAGAAGAAGAAGAAGAAGAAGAAGACATGGACCTGTTCCATCAAGAAAGAGGAACAACTGAAGAAGTTCCAACACCCAAACCAAAGAGTTCCAAGACTTCTTCCAAGAAGTCTTCCTCTGTACATGTACCTGCTGAATCTTCTTTAGCCAAAAGAACTAGGTCTGCTGTGAAGGGTAAACAAAATAAAATTGTTGAAGAATATGTAGAGTGGAGTGGTGGTGAAGAAGAAGAATCTGAGAAAGATCAAGATAGACTTGCCATCTTTGGTAGAAGAAATTTTTTGAAAGGAAGGTTGTTGAAAAACCTAGATGAGCCAGACATGAGAAGATTGATGGATTCCCTTAATGCACAAGGGTGGAAGGACATGGTCCTTGAAATGGATGGCAGGCTGGCTAGGAAAGAATTGATAGAGTTTATGGCCAATGCCACAGTGAAAAATGGGGTAGTCTCCAGCTTGGTGAAGGGTGTAAAAGTGGAGTTTGATGCAATCAAGCTGGGTGAGATTCTTGGTATACCTAGTGAAGGGTATGATGATTATACAAGGCAAAGGTGTCCATGTCTGGAATCTCTCCCCACTGCTCTCCAAATCACCAGGAATTTTTGTGAAGCTGCAAATGCTGAAGATGTACCTGAAGCCAGATTTGTTCAGAAGAGTGAGATAAGACCTGAGCACAAGATCTTATTTGAATTTGTGAACAAGTTCCTGCTGCCTAGATAGGAGAGGAGGCATACTGCCAACTATATGGATCTGGTGCTTATGGAATGCCTTATGAGTGGAAAGCAGATAAATTGGCCTACTTTTATTGTCAAACTACTGGACAGGGTCATTAATGGATCCAAGGCACATGCAACTCCATATGGGTTCATACTTACAATTGTGCTGGACAGGCTAAGGGTGCCTTTGAAGAAATGGGAGATGGCATCAAGCAAGGAGCATTTTGGGGTTAGCACCTTATTGGCTTGTGACTATCCTGTCAATGCCAACCCAGTTGAACCCGGATCATCTCTGAAGACACCAGTGAATAGCAAGGTTAGGGCTTTGGTGCAGGAATGTGGAACTAAGGATACTGAAATTGCTAGGCTTCAGTATCACGTTGCTGAGTTGAAAAGTGAAAGAGATGGCCTTAGAGCTGAGCTAGCAAAAGAAAAGGGGAAAAGTGAGGGATGCTTCAGAATATGCTCAATCTTCTCCAAACCCAACTCTCTAGTTCCTCCAAGCCTTAGGTCATCCAGTAGTTGTCTTCTGAACCAGTCTAGTAACCCCCAGTGACCCAGATTCGGGATTTTTCTATTTTTGCTCATGTTTGGAAGTTTTTCTTTCTTTTTATGGTTTGTAGGTGGAAACATATCTAATCAATAACAACTACTGTTTCTCTTGTTCTATGAAGAATTTGTTCTTAATAGTTTAAATGTGTTTGTTGATTAATAATGATTTAATCCATGTTTTCAGTTGCAGTTTCCCAAGTGGTCATGAGTAATTACTAAAATCTAGGATTCACATTATATGCAACTTTTCGATGATGCCAAAAGGGGGAAGAGATATTGTGCTTTAGTTTTAATTCTGAATAATATGATATTTATAACATAATTAAACCTATTCCTTGATGATAAGTTAAGTATTGATAGTTAAGATGAGTTCTTACAGATTTTTTGATTCATAGAAGCACAGAGTTTGTCATCATCAAAAATGGGGAATTTATTGGCCCACGTTCAGGTGAAGGTTTGAAGAATGACAAATGAACTCAGTCATGGACCAGGTCCATCATGTGAGGCATAGTATTTATCAACCTAGACATGTGAGATACACGTGAAGGAGATAAGTCTTAGTGATCACGCAGCAATATCTACTGAACAAATCGAAAAGGTTGCATATTGAATGAGGAAAGAAAGTATCCTCATGGGAAGAGGACACAATTCGGATAAAGGATAGGGTTGGAGTTTGTACTGTTCAAGGACTCAACTTTGATGGAAGATCAACAATTGAGTCTCAATCAAACTCTGATTACTAACTCATTAAATAACAGTGATTGTTCTCTTTTACAGGTATTGCACAAACGCAGAAGTTAAACTAAATTGAGAGCAAAAAGAGCAAGGCAATTTTGCAAGCAATTTATGTGAGATTCAAGTGTGCATTCCTAAAGCTACTTGGACAAGATAGAAGAACCAATTCCATTGTGTTTATTCTTATTCTAGTTCAATTGTAGTAGGAGGTTTAAAGTTGTACCTTTCCAGATTTTATAGAAGCAATTGTAATTGGTAATTTGGGTATTCAAGTTATGGGCTAACTTGAAGGTGTCGCAATAGTTGAGGCTGTGTACCACACTAGGATTAGAGTTTAATCCTTCGGTTTACAAGAGTTTTGTATATGCTATTTTGGCTCAGTGATTTTAGTGGAAGTTTGGGAAAATCCTACTGAGTAGTAGGTCGTGGTTTTTTCACCATTTGAGCCAGGTGTTTTCCAAGTAAAAATCTCTATGTTATTTATTTTATGTACACTTAATTCCGCAAACAGTAGTAGTAAGTACACCTAGAAGAACCAGGTTCTTCTAGAGCGAAAATTGGATACCATACAAATCACCCCCTCCCCCTCTTATGTGATATTGAGGCTTAGAACATCAATTGGTAATCAGGAGCCCACCTGGAGAACAAAACAAATCTAGCATTGGTAATCAGGAGCCCACCTGGAGAACAAAGCAAATCAAGCGTCGGTAATCAGGAGCCCACCTGGAGAACAAAGCAAATCAAGCGTCAGTAATCAGGAGCCCACCTGGAGAACAAAGCAAATCAAGTGTTGGTAATCAGGGAACCACCTGAAAAATAAAAGAAAGAAGAAAAGAAGGAAGCAATTCAAGGAAAGGCAATAGCAGTCAAAGGAATATGTTTAAAGTTCAACAATCAGGTACTCACCTGAAAAAAAAGGAAAGCATCTCAAAAATACAATTCAAGTCAGCAACAAAGGAACTCCCGTAGAAGAATACAAGTCAACGAGGCAACAACAATTGCAAGATCAAGTTTGAGAATAAATCTGTGTAATGCATAGTGTCACACCTCCTTTTCCGCTACTACACCCCGTGGAGGAGGTAATAAAGGGAGTTTTTCCAATTAAAGGACAATCGAAATGGGATTTATTATTAAGAATTGGAGTCTCCACTTGAGAGATTTATGGTGTCCCAAGTCACCGGTTTGAATCCTGAATCGAGGAAAACATTGACTCCATATTACAGTCTACGAATCAGAAATCCGGATAAGGAATTCTATTAACCCGGGAGAAGGTGTTAGGCATTCCCGAGTTCCGTGGTTCTAGCACGGCCGCTTAACTGTTATATTCGTCTTAATTGTCTGATTTTAGTATATGTTCAAACCTATGTGCATTTTTACCCTTTTAACCGCTTTTGATTATTATTATTTTATAAGAATTGCAACGTCGTGAAAACACATCTCAAACCACGTCACATCAATGTAGCCGTGGTTATTGACAAATTTTGACTCAGTTGAGATTTGGATTTGGGTCACATAAATATGCACCCGAGTTTAAGAAAGTGAGATTATTAACACGCGCCTAAAGAGACTAACACGTTATTATTTTGGGTAAGGCCGTGAAATTCGCTAAACGGCCATCCCGAAATCTAAGTATTTATTGCAACCATTTATTGAGGGCCCCGTAATTTATGAGTTTTATTTGGCGAGGCTCATCTCATTTATTTTTTAAAGGTCGGTCCTAAAGCGACTATGATTTTTCTAATTATTTTGTCTCTAAAAAACACAAGAAAAATCCTAAATAGTTTGTTATTGTACTGAGGTAAATCAGTCATTGGCCTAGGTCCAAATGGCTGGAGGCACGACTCAATGGTCGAGTCTCAACAGATGCACGAAATAGCACTTAAAGGCAAATTCGAACAACCCTATTAGTTCCAACACATACCAACTAATTTTTTATGCAATCTTACAGTATATTCGGTCTTTATCAATGCAGCTCCAATTAAATTTATCATTGATTACTTAGTTCCTTGTTTCAATAGCCCAAGCTCCTATTTACTTGTCCATTAACGAACTCCCAACTTTTCCTAAGGGTGAATTCAAACTGGCCAACCACAGTAATAGTTGCTCAATTGCAGGGTATTAGTTCCAATTATCAAGACTAAACTAGCATTCAACATTCAGGATCTAAGCACGAGCTTCTGTGATTATGAGCAAAGTTTGTAGACTGATTCTTGATTCACTTTTAACCGATAATACGTGAAAATTGCAGACCTTGAATGCATTTCATGCTTCAGCTACTCTTCTAACTTCGATAGTTAATCTATACGAGACCCAAAATCAAACTAACTATGATCCATGAGTGCTATTCAGTTTAATCAATCCGACGGTCTATTCAATTACACAAACGTACTGAACTACTACAACTCATGCCATTTCAGGTTAGCCATACAAATCCATTATTATTTGAAGTAGTCCTTAGTTTAGTTACAATAACAATCAAATCATGAAAAACTCTATAAAACATATAGAAGCATTGAAAATAGGACAACATCAGCAAAATATAGCTTCCATTTTATCTCATGTTTTCAATAGGAGTTGACACATCAACACAAGCTTGAGATATGTACCTGGCAATCGAAATACAAGTAGAAGAAGAGGAGGTCAGCCACAGCAATGTAACAGTAGCAGTATGAACAAACAGCAAATTCCAACAGCAGCAACCAATCAAATTCAATACCACACCACAGTCACAATGCCCATGAAGATTTGAAAACCAAACAGAGTTGACAGGACAGTCTCAAAACAATCCAGAAAAAGCTTGAAACCCAACAGAAAACAAAAATCAACCGGACACAACCTTAACCAGACCAACTTAATTAGACCCCAAGCTCTTTAAAGTCAAACCAGAACCACTCTGAGTTTCAATGAAACAATAACACCTTCAAACACTGGTTCTCAAAGGTGTTGTTTTTAACTCTCAATTGAATGCCTCTCCAAGAAGTGAGTAAACTCTCTCTATTTTTCTAGCACTGATCCACGATCGCCTAATCTGAATCTCTCTATCTGTTTTTATACCTCAACCCCCTTTTACAACACTTAAATAATTAAGAAATTAATTTCCCCATGATATTCCCTGAAGCTCCCATTACTGAGTGTTTTGTTCATTATTAAATCAATTAAATATGGGCAGCATTATTTAACCAATTTCCTTTAAACTTGCCCATACCATTGTGCTTGTTCTCCACTATTACTAAACAATACATTAGATTAATGGTCCATTAGTGCTCTTACTGATAGCCCACTTAGTTCAACCATTTTAATACTTTTTGAATCCCAAAATACCCCCTGGAAACCTGAAACTACCCATCAACTATAACCAATTCAAGCTACTCAATTAACTAGCCACAAGAACTGATTCTTAACTAACACATCAAAACTGAGTTCAATACAGGACAACATCAGGATTTAATTCATCAAAATTAATTCAAACTTGCATTTACATTAGAAAATAGTATCAAAAATGAAGATCAAGGATTCCATGATTCTGAGCAAATCACCATTATAACTTAACTTAGACAAAATGAATGAAGTATTGTAATATCATGAATTCATATGCAACAAAGGGTGAATAACAAAGAGAAGGGAAACTGAAACTATTTGAAACACATGATACCAGCCAAACCTATAGGAGTAGTCACCGTTTTTTCTTTTTATAATAACTCATGAATACTGACTCTAAAACTAACGGACAAACATATTTTAATAGTCTATAAGATATACCACCAAATCAAGGATGAAAATTGGACCAGAAAAAGGTCCGTATGAGGAGGAAGAAGTAATTTACAGAAAAATAACGAAACTCAAACCCGCCAGATAATAACAACAACAGAAAACTATCAAAAATAAGAGGAAAGAAGAAGAAACTTAAGAAAAACTTACTGATTTTCGGATTCCAATCAACATGCCTTCGAAATTGGTTTCCAGTTAGTATTATGCGTCTATTTCATCAGAAATAGGCTTATAATACTAACTAGAAACCCATTCGACCCTGACAACTTCGAAATAGTCTCGAACCGCGGAACACTAGATCCGCCATTCGACGAGTTTTACTCGGATTCGAGCCAATTTGGTTAGGGATTAGGGATGAGGAGGTCAAAAGGATTATTGGGTGTTAGTTTGGGATAGTTTAGAGGAGGCGCCGCCACCAGAGAATCTTGTGGCGGTGCTAGGGTTCGTGGCTTAAAATCGATATTCGAGGAGCAAGTCTCGGATTCGAGAGGAAATAACTAGGGATTGGGAAAGAGGAGGTAAAGGGGAAGAGGTGGTGTAATTTTGGAGGTGTTTGGTGACTGACAGCCACCGTGGGCGATTTCCGGCAGGCGGTCAGTGGTGGAGCGAGGTGAGTCTCTGAAGATCTTAGAGACGATGAGGGTAGGTGGGTTTGGTTTGGGGGGGGGGGTATGGTTTAGGGATATAAACTAGGCTAGAGAATTGATCCTTGCCATTGGATCAATTGAGATCGATGGCCTGGATCAATTCCCTTGTAAGGGACGATGCCGTTTGGTTAAATGAGTCCGGGTTGGTCTTTGGGTGGAACGGGTCGGGTTATGTAATGGGTGAGGGAGATGGGATTTGAGCCGTTGGATGGTTTTGGCTGAACGGCTGAGATCCATTGGCTTGAAACGGTGTCGTTTCTTCGATGGTGGGGGCTGAACTGGACCGTTCGATCTGCTTGATCAACGGTTCAGATTTGAGATGCCTGAACGGCGTCGTTCCACCTGTCTCTAAGGCTTGCTAGATTGGATCGGGTCATGGCGTTTGGACTAGGCCGTTTTGGTGCTCTTGGGCCTGGTTTTAATTCACATAGAGCCCAGTCCGATTATCTTCTATATTTTTGTTTTGTTTCTTTTTCTTTTCTTTTTGTCTCCTAATTTAAAAACCACAAATCCTATATTAAATCATAAAATAAAAAATTAACTTAAAACACTAATTAACTCTTAATCACACAAAATTAAACACCAAATTAAAATAAGATCACACAACTTGGACATTGAACGCTAGAAATGCAAAGTACATTTTTTGTGATTTTTCCATTTTGTAAAACGAACTTAATTACTCCTAATTGTAAAATTAAATCCTAAAAATGCAAACAATAAAAGAAAAATGCCACGAAATTCACAAAATTGCGCATAAAAAAAAACTATTTTATTTTGAATTTTTGGGAGTAGTTCTCATACAGGGCAAAAATCACGTGCTTACAGCTGCCCCTCTTTGTCTGAAAACACGAAGAGTTTTCGTGCAAAGATAAATTGAGCGAGCGATTTTTTGCCCGTTTGAGTACTCCGTGTGAAGCAGTTTTTGAAAGATTTGACCGAACCTTTGCTTAGAAGGTTTCCTACATATCCCTAGCTAAAAGGGAATCAGGTTGATGTAGTTCGGGAAGTTTTGGCAGCTGGGACTACAGTGGAACTGTGATTTTGCTGTTACTGCTACTGTTGCTGCTACCGCTTACCGACCTCCTTATTACACCGTGTTAAACAGAAAATAAGAAGCTAGACTAAACTAGTCTATGAATTGTAAAATCTTACCTAGATCTTCAGACTTGCTCTTGAGCCTCTTGTTGCCTTGTTTGCTCTTGTGTTTCCTCTGATGTTTCTTCTCTTCTGACTTGACTCGTCGGCTTCTCTTGATTGCGGAACTTGAACTGCTTATTTACTTCTTGTGAGTTTCGAATTATTTTCCCTTCGAAGCTTGAACTGCCTTCTTCCGGCCACTGTTGCCTTCCTTCTGCTTTTGAACTCAGATTTATGCTGGGGATTTTGTTGTAACCCTCCGCTTTACTGACTTCAAACTTCAATGTATTCCTCTATTATACGGGCGGGCTCCCGACTTCAATCTTCAACTTAAAATGTATTCCTCTGTTCTACAGACGGACTCCTAACTTCAGACTTGAAATGTTACTCCTCTGTTCTACAGGCGGGCTCCTGACTTCAAACTTGAAATGTATTCCTCTGTTCTACAGGCGGGCTCCTGACTTCAAACTTGAAATGTATTCCTCTGTTCTACAGGCGGGCTCCTGACTTCAGACTTGAAATGTTACTCCTCTGTTCTACAGGCGGGCTCCTGACTTCAGACTTGAAATATAACACCTCCATTCTCCAGGCGGGCTCCTGACTTCATTAATAATTTAAAATATAACAGTCTCCATTCTCCAGGCGGGCTCCTGACTTCAACTTCAATCTTAAAATATAACACCTTCATTCTCCAGGCGGGCTCCTGACTTCAGACTTGAAATGTGTTCCTCTGTTTTATAGGCGGGCTCCTGACTTCAAACTTGAAATATAACACCTCCATTCTCCAGGCGGGCTCCTGACTTTATTAACAATTTAAAATATAACAGTCTCCATTCTCCAGGCGGGCTCCTAACTTCAACTTCAATCTTAAAATATAACGCCTCCATTCTCCAGGCGGGCTCCTGACTTCAGACTTGAAATGTGTTCCTCTATTTTTCAGGCGGGCTCCTGACTTCAAACTTGAAATATAACACCTCCATTCTCCAGGCGGGCTCCTGAATTCATTAACAATTTAAAATATAACAGCCTTCATTCTCCAGGCGGGCTCCTGACTTCAACTTCAATCTTAAAATATAACACCTCCATTCTCTAGGCGGGCTCCTGACTTCAGACTTGAAATGTGTTCCTCTATTTCACAGGCGGGCTCCTGACTTCAAACTTGAAATATAACACCTCCATTCTTCAGGCGGGCTCCTGACTTCATTAACAATTTAAAATATAACAGCCTTCATTCTCCAGGCGGGCTCCTGACTTCAACTTCAATCTTAAAATATAACACCTCCATTCTCTAGGCAGGCTCCTGACTTCAGACTTGAAATGTGTTCCTCTGTTTTACAGGCGGTCTCCTAACTTCAAACTTGAAATATAACACCTCCATTCTCCAGGCGGGCTCCTGACTTCATTAACAATTTAAAATATAACAGCCTCCATTCTCCAGGCGGGCTCCTGACTTCAACTTTAATCTTAAAATATAACACCTCCGTTCTACAGGCGGGCTCCTGACTTCAGACTTGAAATGTGTTCCTCTGTTTTACAGGCGGGCTCCTGACTTCAAACTTGAAATATAACACCTCCATTATCCAAGCGGGCTCCTGACTTCATTAACGATTTAAAATATAGCACCTCCATTCTCCAGGCGGGCTCCTGACTTCATTAACAAATTAAAATATCACACCTCCATTCTCCAGGCGGGCTCCTGATTTCATTAACAACATAAAATATCACACCTCTATTCTCCAGGCGGGCTCCTAATTTCAACTTCATCTTAAAATGTATTCCTCTGTTATACGGGCGGGCTCCCAACTTCAATCTTCAACTTAAAATGTATTCCTCTGTTATACGGGCGGGCTCCCAACTTCAATCTTCAACTTAAAATGTATTCCTCTGTTATACGGGCGGGCTCCTGACTTCAATCTTCAACTGCATTCTATCGCAGTTGTTCCTTCCTTCCTCCGGAACCATTTTCCTTCTATCTTCAATTATCTTTCTTCAGAATTGCTTCCCTCAAAACCTGTGTTGTTTTCTGCAAACTGCTGGGGATAACATTGCTGGGGGAATTATCTTCTTCCATTAAGACTTGTTATTTTCCTTCTTTCAACCTCTAGGGATAACACTGGTTCAAAGACCACTACCCTTAAAACTTGTGTCATCTTGCTTCTTCCAAGACTACTTCACTCAGAGCTTGTATTGTCCTCCTCCGAAATTGATTTCTTTGAAACTTATTGTCTCGCTTTCCATTAAAACTAGTTCCTCCGATGGGTACCCGATTTCAAGAAAATTTTCAAACATGGAAGAAAGTTTTCTGCCCCAGTTTGATAATCTTCCTTGTGGTATGTCTTTCCGTCATCGATAACATGTCCCTTACCTGCTTCAAATCAAAGAAAATTTTGTTAGTTTAAAACGTGGTGAGTGGTCGTGCCACTCCGGCTGGGGATGGTTTTTTTCCTTTCCCTCTTTTCAATGATCCGCGTTGTCCGACCATCTTGAAACTTGGTCAATAATCTGCCGGGGATGCTCCTGTTTCTTGGCAATTCTTTATTCCCCAACTTCTCGAATGTTGTTTTCCAATTTTACTCCAAACCCTCCCAAAATCTTAGACCAATCCGTCATTTGGTCTTACAATGACATCTTTCTCGTCCCCACCACACTATCAGCATTTGCTGGGGATGATGTTATTCGTTGGGGATGACATGATCTTGTTGGGGATAATATTCCTCCTGGTCTTACAATGACATCTTTCTTGTTCCATTACGCTTATATTCGGCCAGTCCTATCCAAATTTCACTTTGCACCATATTGGAAACAGGTAGTAAGCTTTGAAAATCCTTCTTAAAAACAAACTACCATTGAAAAATCTTTAAACAAAAGAAATGAAAAATGATGACTTCAAGAGATAGAGAAAGAAAAGTCTTTCTGAACAATTGGGGAGAAGAAAAAGGAAAAGAACTCATCTGAACGGTATAACCGATCCCAATGATCATGTCGTGCATTCTGGATTAACCAACCCAGTCTATTTATATCAATCAAACTTTTTGATGGCCTTACTTTGCATTTCAAAAGGCCCTATAACCCAACTCTTTCGCCTAATCAACATCTTTGTTCTGCTTGATGCCTCGACGAATCCTTTCTATCAACCTTATCTTGTTCGTCCCCTTTTTAACTCCTTGTCGCCTTCTAGTGCCCTTCGAGGGGTTTTCACTAATAAGACTCTCTTATTTCTCTCAACTCCCATCGCCTTATGGTGCCCGTGAAGGTTTTCACCGATAAGACTCTCTCATTTTATTTCTCTCAACTTCCGTCGCCTTATGGTGCCTGTGAAGGTTTTCACCGATAAGACTCTCTCATTTTATTTTTTAACTGGGGATCGGAGTGTTACCGATAAGACTCTCTCTGTTGGGGATTCTCTTGGCTATCCAATTCTTTTCAGCTTATGATCCTCTTCCTGCTGTGGATCAGAGTGTTATTCCCGATGTTCGTTCGCCTGACTTGATACTTCTCGGATACTGATCGAGAGGTCTTTTTGGACATCAGCTGGGGATTGAACTTCTTGGTATATGGCTTAAAAGAAAAGGGTATCAAGAGTTTTAAAATAATTTTGATGGGTAAAATGTTACAACTCTTGGAATCAAATTTCTTTCCCAAAATTAAAACATAACTTCTGCTCCAGTTTTTCTTGCTTGAGGATCTTTTGATTTTTATTACACTATGACCGAGCCGTGAGGTGCCTACGTATCCTCTTTGAGGAATCAGGTCGAACGTAGTTCACAAATCTTTTGTTTTCTTGTGACTTTCTTTTGTTTTTTTTTTGTTATCATGTTTTTTTCATTTTCATTACTGATTCCAAAAGAGGGGTATGAAAGAATAAATAAGGCTCAAAAGGGGAAGCAAGGGTTAAAGTGTTTGGATAGAAGAACAAATTGCCTCCGTCATTTTATTCTCCGATACAATGCCAAGTACAAACAAACAGAAATAATTACAACCAAAAGAAATCATACATAATATCTCTTGACTGCGTCAGAATTGATAGCCATGTCTATACATCTTCCTTCAATATCTGTCAAACATAAAGCGCCATTGGACAATACATAACTTCTGCCCCAGTTTTTCTTGCTTGAGGATCTTTTGATTTTTATTACACTATGACCGAGCCGTGAGGCGCCTACGTATCCTCTTTGAGGAATCAGGTCGAACGTAGTTCACAAATCTTTTGTTTTCTTGTGACTTTCTTTTGTTTTTTTTGTTATCATTTTTTTTTCATTTTCATTACTGATTCCAAAAGAGGGGTATGAAAGAATAAATAAGGCTCAAAAGGGGAAGCAAGGGTTAAAGTGTTTGGATAGAAGAACAAATTGACTCCGTCATTTCATTCTCCGATACAATGCCAAGTACAAACAAACAAAAATAATTACAACCAAAAGAAATCATACATAATATCTCTTGACTGCGTCAGAATTGATAGCCATGTCTATACATCTTCCTTCAATATCTGTCAAACATAAAGTGCCATTGGACAATACTCTGGTCACAATGAACGGTCCTCGCCAATTCGGGGCGAACTTGCCATTTGCTTCGGCCTGATGTGGAAGGATTCGTTTCAACACTTGGGTCCCCACTTTGAATTTCCTGGGACGCACCTTCTTATTGTATGCTCTTGCCATCCTCTTTTGATATAACTGGCCATGACATACTGCTGCCAACCTCTTCTCATCAATCAAGCTCAATTGCTCCAACCGGGTTTTGACCCATTTATCATCATCAATCTCGGCCTCAGCAACAATTCAGAGAGACGGAATTTCAACTTCAGCCGGTATCACTGCCTCAGTTCCGTATACCAACGAATAAGGAGTTGCACCTACTGAAGTACGAACAGTAGTGCGATAACCCAACAATGCGAATGGTAACTTTTCATGCCATTGTCTGGACCATTGTACCATCTTCCTCAATATCTTCTTTATATTCTTGTTGGCCACCTCAACTGCTCCATTCGCCTTAGGACAATACGGGGTAGAATTACGGTGTGTAATCTTTAACTATTGACATACTTCTTTCATCAAACTGCTGTTAAGCTTAACACCATTATCCGTGATGATCACCTTTGGGATCCTAAATCTACAGATGATATGGGCATGAACGAAATCCACCACTGCTTTCTTGGTTACCGACTTGAAAATTTTAGCTTCAACCCACTTGGTGAAGTAATCAATGGTCACCAGAATGAACCTATGTACGTTGGAAGCTGCTGGCTCAATAGGTCCAATGACATCCATCCCCCATGCAACAAAAGGCCATGGTGCTGACATTGTGTGTAATTCTGTTGGAGGAGAATGAATCAGATCTCTGTGTATCTGGCATCGATCGCATTTATGCACAAAACTGATACAATCTCGCTCCATAGTGAGCCAATAATACCCTGCTCGAAGAATCTTCTTTGCCAATACATATCCACTCATATGTGGCCCACAAACTCCAGAGTGCACCTCTATCATAACTGTCACGGCTTGACTGGCGTCTATGCATCTTAGCAATCCCAAGTCCAGTGTTCTTTTGTACAACACCCCTCTACTGAGGAAAAATCCATTTGCCAACCGCTGAATGGCTCTCTTTTGATCTCCTGTGGCATGCTCCTGGTATATCGCCATCCTTAGGTACTCCTTGACATTATAGAACCATAGTTCGCCATCTAGTTCTTCCTCTATCATGTTACAATAAGCATGCTGATCATGAACCTGAATGTGCAACTGATCAACATAAATTTTATCCAGATGGTGCAACATCGATGCTAAGGTGGCCAAAGCATCGGCAACCTTATTATAAACTCTCGGGATGTGCCGAAACTCCACTGATCGAAACCGTTGACATAGATCGTGCAAGCATTGTCGATATGGTATGAGCTTCAAATCCCGTGTTTCCCATTCGCCTTGAATCTGATGTACCAGGAGGTCCGAGTCTCCCAAGACCAAAACATCTTGGACATCCATGTCCGCAGCTAACCGTAAGCCCAAAATGCATGCCTCATACTCAGCCATGTTGTTGGTACAATGGAACTGTAGCTGAGCCATAACAGGATAATGGTGCCCTATTTCGGAAATAAGTACCGCTCATATTCCGACTCCCTTTGCATTTGCAGCTCCGTCAAAGAAAAGCTTCCATCCTGGTTCTTCAGTCAACTCCAGCTCGTTGACATGCATTGCTTCTTCATCAGGAAAATACGTCCTCAATGGCTCATATTCTTCATCAACCGGATTTTCGGCCAAGTGATCCGCCAACGCCTGTGCTTTCATCACAGTTCGAGTCACGTAAACAATGTCGAACTCCGTAAGCAAAATCTGCCACTTCGTCAATCTACCTGTGGGCATAGGCTTCTAAAAAATATACTTCAAGGGGTCCAGGCGAGATATGAGGAACGTAGTATAAGACGAGAAATAATGCTTCAACTTCTGTGCCACCCATGTTAGGGCGCAATGTGTCCTCTCAAGTTGAGTGTACTTAACCTCATAAACTGTAAACTTCTTGCTGAGATAATAGATGGGCTGCTCCTTTCTTCCTATGATGTCGTGTTGCCCCAGTACACAACCAAATGAGTTCTCCAGGACCGTTAGATAGAGGATCAACGGTCTTCCTGGCTCGGGTGGAACCAACACAGGTGGATTTGATAAATACCCTTTTATCTGGTCAAATGCCTCCTGACACTCTTCCGTCCATTCTACTGTAGCATCTTTCTTCAGTAACCGAAAAATGGGCTCACAAGTCGCGTGAGTTGAGCGATAAACCTGCTGATATAATTCAACCTTCCCAACAAATTCATCACTTCGGTTTTGTTCTTTGGAGGTGGCAACTCCTGAATGGATTTGATCTTTGATGGGTCTAACTCAATGCCTCACCGACTGACTATGAATCCCAACAGCTTTCCCGATAGAACACCAAATGCGCATTTAGCAGGGTTGAGCTTAATGTCGTACCTTCGAAGTCCTTGGAAAAACTTCCTTAGGTCTCCTACGTGGTCTGCCTGACACTTGGATTTTATAATCACATCATCCACGTATACCTCAATCTCTTTGTGTCTCATATCATGTAACACAGTAGTTATTGCCCTCATGTATGTTGCTCTAGCATTCTTCAAAACCAACGACATTACTCGATAGCAATAAGTTCCCCACGGCGTGATGAAAGCCGTCTTCTCTGCATCTTCCTCGTCCATCAAAATTTGATGATACCCAACATAGCAATCCACAAAAGACCCGATCTCAAGTTTGCCACAATTATCGATCAAGATATGGATGTTGGGTAACAGGAAGTTATCCTTAGGGCTTGCTCTATTCAGATTGCGATAATCAACACATACCCTGATTTTTCCATCTTTCTTGGGCACTGGCACCACATAAGCCAACCAACTAGGATATCGAGTAACCCGAATAACCTTTGCATTCAACTGTTTGGTTACTTCCTCCTTAATCTTCACACTCATGTCGGTTTTGAACTTCCTCAATTTTTGCTTGATGGGAGGGCATGCCGGGTCAGTGGGAAATTTGTGAACCACTAAATCGGTGCTCAAACCCGGCATGTCATCATATGACCATGCAAAAACATCTTTGAACTCAATAAATGCTTTGATTAATTCTTCCCTGATGTTTGGTTCAATGTGGATGCTTATTTTAGTTTCCCGAATGTCATCTGCATCCCCTAGATTGATGGCTTCCGTGTCATTTAAGTTGGGCTTGGGTTTCTCTTCAAATTGGCTTAATTCTCTGTTAATTTCTTCTAAGGCTTCATCCTCATCATATTCCGACTTCTCATCATATTCTACATCTTGCACTATTAGTTCGGAATCAGATTGATTTTTTAGACTAGGTTGAGGATCTATCGTGCATGCCATGTCATGAGGACCAGTATAAAGAGAACTGTTTAGAAAAAGAAAAGAAGAAAACAAAATTAAAATAAAATAACGAGTAAAGAAGAAACTTTCATTGATGGAAGTACGGGATAACAAGGTTTCACACTTTGACGAGTACAAAAATAAAAGAAAACTGGATTACAACCCTGGAATAATCCAGCTAAACATGAAGGAAAATCAAAGCCTACTACCAAGACTCCCTCCGCCTGGGAAGAGGAGTAGCCATCCAATTATTGACCTTGGCCTTAGGCCCCACAAACTGCACATCCTCCTTGATGGATCCTTCCCCAACTTCTACCATGTTGACTTCGGCGAATAATCTTTTAAAACCTTCATCCAAATCTCTATTTATACCAATCAGTGGCCCTTTAACCTTGGACAGCGATTGCTTTTTGATACTCGGCCTGACAAAAGATCGGGACAGGCGCGGGATTGGCTTGGGAAGGACCCATGCCCTTTTCTTCATCTTCTTGGCTCGTCGGACATTCGCCGTTGTGGGCTTGAACCCCAACCCAAAGGTATCCAGATTTTTGGGTAAAGAAACCGGTTGAACAATACCCTGAAGATCAGTCCCCAAACCTTTGCCTAGAACAAACCCGTTCTTCAGCATCTCCGAGGCTACCATGACAGTTGCAGCTGCTATTTTGGGAAGTGGGATGTTTTCACCCTCAGGAACTTTGTCTACTGAAACTGTATCGCAAACCTGGTAAACCCAGGACCCCTTGTCATCATCAGTCTCTATGAAGGGTATGATGGCATCACTTACGGCGCATGTATTGTCTTCCTCATGTACTACGATCTCTTGTCTATCCCGCTTGAACTTGACCATCTGATGTAGTGTGGAAGGCACTGCTTTGGTAGTGTGAATCCATGGTCGCCCCAATAGAAGATTATACGACACTGCGACATCTAACACTTGAAACTCCATGGTGAACTCGATTGGGCCAATTGTCAATTCAAGTATGTTGTCACCCACTGTGTCTGTACCACCCCCATCAAACCCTCGAACGCATATGCTATTCTTGTGGATTCTGTCATTATCAACCTTCAGCTTGTTCAAGGTGGACAACGGGAAAATATTGGCACTGGACCCATTATTAATCAATACTCGAGTGACTACCGATTCTTCACACTTCACGGTCAAATAGAGAGGTCTATTCTGTTCTGTACCCTCCGCGAGCAACTCATCGTCGGAAAATGTCACCCGGTTCACCTTAAAAATTTTGTTTGCTATTTTCTCCAGATGGTTCACAGAAATATTATCCGGCACATGGGCCTCGTTCAGAATTCTCATCAACGCCCGGTGGTGCTCGTCCTAATGGATCAATAATGATAGCAATGAGATCTGTGCTGGGGTCTTCCTCAGCTGCTCCACAATAGAGTAATCCTGCGCCTTCATCTTCTTTAAGAATTCTTCCGCCTCCTTCTCGGTAACTGGCTTCTTTGTCGCTACAGGATTGGCCCGTCTTAACTCTGTGGGAGCAAAACACCTTCCCGAGCGAGTTAGACCTTGAGTTTCACACACTTCTTCCATAACCTCTTTCCCCTTATACATCACCGTCACTTGATTATAGCTCCAAGGTACAGCCTTTTCACTGATTATTGTCAACTGCAATGCTGGCTTGATAACAACCGGTTCTGTATGAGCCCCTTTCACGACTAACACAGGTGTGCTTGATACCCCGTGCATTACTACCTTGACTGGCTCTGGTTTCTTCGCAAATATAGACGATCCTTTCCCCATTACCACAAATGGCTTGGTGTATACACTTTTCAGCTGTACTACTGCCTTCTCATTATTTAGTTTTTCCTTGGTACTAGCTTCACTGGCCCGGATCATCATCCCTATTTGCGAGGGCTTCTTAAACTCTCCTCCCTTGTGCACTAGTTCTATCATGTGGGTCTCATAGTGCGTTGGCAGCAGATTCTGGTTGATGTTTGGTGCTTCTAGAGCCTGAACCTCGATCATGTTTGTATCAATAAGGACTTGAACTGCAGTCTTCAACTTTCAGCATTTCTCAGTATCATGTTCGGGGGTCCCCGAACAATATTCATAGCTTACTGAATAGTCCAGATTTTTGGGAAGGGAATTTGGCAATTTGGGCTCAACGGGATTCAACAGGCCTAACTGCCTCAACTTATGGAAAAGAGTAGTATAGGTTTCTCCCAGTGGAGTAAATGTTCTCTGCCTCTGCACCCTCTCATTCTTGAAACCTTGATTCCCACGGAAACCTGATCCTGACGGATTTCTGTATGCCCTCGGGGGTGGATATGTGTCTTGTAGAGGTGGATATGTATTTTGGGGAGCTGACGCACGCCATTGCGGGTGAGCTGGAGGCTGGGTATATGTTTGGGCGTGATGGACGGAAAAACATGGCTCTGGGTAGTAGGGTTTTGGAGGGCTATATGGGGTGTAGGGGTAATTTGGGCGGTGGGGTCTGGGCTGGTAGTAGGGTGAAGGACCTCTGGATCTGCCAAGTGCCTGTTTCGACTGTTGTGACTTCTTCTCTCTTCTTTTTCGCGAGTACACCTCCCGTGCCGCTCTGGATAGCCTGTGTGGTAGCCTTGATCGCCTAGTAACTTATTATCTTGTTGGACTTGAGTCCTTCTTCAATCATGCTGCCCATCTTTACGACCTCATTGAAAGATTTACCAACTGATGTCACCAGGTGACCGAAGTAAGTTGGCTCCAAAGTCTGCAAAAAGTAGTCCACCATTTCACCTTCCCTCATTGGCGGATCGACTCTCGCCGCCTGTTCCCTCCAACGGAACCCGAACTCCCTGAAGCTCTCTTTAGGCTTTTTTTCAAGTTTCAACAATGTGAGACGGTCAGGGACGATCTCAAGGTTATACTGGAAGTGACCTGCAAATGCTTGTGCTAGATTGTCCCAGGTATACCACCTGCTAGAATCCTACCTCGTGTACCATTCCAGTGCAGATCCTCTCAAACTTTGACCAAAATAAGCTATCAGCAACTCATCTTTTCCCCTGGCCCCTCTCATCTTACTGCAAAAACCTCGCAGGTGTGCCATTAGATCATCGTGCCCCTCGTACAGATCAAACTTTGGCATCTTGAAACCCGCCAACAATTGAACATCGGGGAAAGGACACAGATCTTTGTAGGCCACACTGACTTGGCCGCCCAACCCATGCATATTCCTGAAGGACTGCTCCAGGATTTTCACTTTGCGAAGCACTTTATCCTGCTCTGAACTCTTGGCCAGCCTCTCAGTTTCCGCCGGGATCTCAAAGTGAGGATTATAAGTATGTAGCTCGAGTGCTTTGAAGGTAGGTTCATGGGGATAGTATTGGTTATCGTGAGCCTGAAACAACAGCTCGCTGGATGATCTTTGTAGTGTGGCTCGTGGAGGTGCCACGAAAACATGAGCAGTTGGTGGAGGAGGGTCGTGTTTGGGTGGTGGAACTTGGGTAAGGAATTTTCCCTTGATAATATTGGTGAAATGGGAAACTCGTTGATGGACCGGTGGGCGGGTACTCCAGAGTTTGTGCCGGTGAGAGAGTAGGGGTAGCGGGAGGGACTGGTACTTGTTGCCCCCTAGCCCAGGCGAGGTGCATTTCTGCTATCTCTTGTCTCAACCTGTCCACTTCCTCCTTCATTGTTTGTATTTCGGATTTTTCCTCTTCAACACTTTTGTCCGAACCTGACATGCTTTTCGGTATAAGTCCTTTAGATCTTGTTTGGTAATGGTAATTTGCCAGTATGTTCTAACAAGCTAACTGTCTGAAACTTCTGAAATACAAAAAACTTTGTTAGCAGTTAGGTTTTAACAGATTTGATAACCGCACATTGGCATGAATGCACCTATACAGTTAATCGTCTCTATTATGCATTTGCTTGACTACACGCGTCATCTCGGCCTTTTGAGTGTTTCCCAAACTTTCCCTTATTTCCTTTATTTCTTTATTTTTTGTTTTTCTATTATTCCCCTCTTTTCTTTTCTTTTTAATGCTGGTGGTCGAATCTTATGTAGATTGCCTACGTATCATGTCCCCGCATGAATCAGACCGTGCGTAGTTCTGACCACAAGTGCGCAAAAAATAAGGACACCATTTTTGGATTTTCAATTTTCATTAACAAAACTTTCTATTACAAGGCAAAACACTTTTAAAAGGAAACATGAAAGACTTGATACAGACTACAAACTTTATGCGAAAAGGGAAATATAGACTCCAACGGACAACTGACCCTGAAGACAAGGGAAATACAGACTCAAATTATGAGTGCCTCAGAGCTTTAAACTTTGGTGCCCGCGGGGCGTCGTTCGGCCTCACCTTAAGCTTTGGTGCAAGGCCTCTCTGCAGATCTTTCAAATTTTCCATGATCTGGTGGACATAGGTCATTATTGAAGCAAAGAAGGTAGTACGGGACATATCCTCACAAGCTAGGCACTTCATGGTAATGTAGTGCCCGATATCTTTGATTCTTCCCCTGATTCTGTCCCTTTCCACAAGCAACTGCTCTATTCATTAGTTCCGCGTCCCCAGTACTTGAGCGTTGTGAAAGAGTTTATCTTGAAACTCGTGCATCTGTTTCTCCATCCGTTCCATCAAGTCATAACAGCGTGTCCTATCAGCTTTGGAGTCTCTAGCTTGTATGAAGACCCGTTCTTTGAGGGTATATATTGTTTCTCTCAACATAGTAATGCTCCACTCGTAGTCCCTCTTCATTTTTCGCATGCGATGTGCTCTCCCCTCTGTACCTCTTGCCCACCTGGCTTGGATCCTTGTCAGTCTAGATTCAGCTCTTCCCAAATCCTCTTGGAATTTAATGATTTGCTTTTTCAATCCACTTATCAACCTTTCGTTAGACTGACTTCTTTGTTGGTTGTCAGCATATATTATCATCTGCAGGACTTGGGCCTTAAGAGCCTCATTTTCTTGGGCCAACTTCTTTTTATCCCCTTCGTCGGCAGCAACTTGCACACTGTTTTCAAACTACAGGTCCCTAATCTGTTGTTTCAGCTTGCTTATTTCTGCCCTGTAGTTTTCTTCTTCTGCTAGCCAACCCCACTGCTCTCGTGATGACTCGGCAAAATCATGAAGGTGAGGCCTTTTGGTTGGTCGTTCTGGTCCGACTCTCGCAATGCTCTTCTTTCTGTACCAGGCGATATAAGCATGTGAGACCTTGCCTCTGGATAGGTTGCGTACTCGAGTTTTTACCGTCAGGTACTGCCATTCATTCCATATAGAATGAACGGTCTCTTCATGAAATTGTCCATCGATGCTAACCTCGACTGCATAAACACTGAGATCTTCCTCAGGGTGTACCACTTGACACCTTCCTAACTGTCTCATCACCCGGTAGGGCACATAAGGCTGAATACCTCGGAGTCCATTAGGAGGAAGTAAGGACCAGTGGTGGGCATATACACAATTTCTTCTATAGGAAGCCAACCTAACGTCCAATCTATTTGTACCGCAGTGATGGCACGGAGATAAGATACCCAGTCTTCAAACCCTTCCGGCAACCTGAGCCCTGAAACCCTTGCATTATACTCTTCAATGCAGCCTTTGTCTGTAGATCTATAGCTCACATACTGAGGACGAAGACACAAATACTCGATCATCCACATCTACAATAATAAATTGCATCCCTCGAAGAAATCTGCCCCGGATTTACAAGCTGTAAGAGCTCGGTATACCTCGGATACTATCATAGGGGCCAGTGTGCCTTTATTATTGGTAATTAGGACCTTGACGACTCCAGCCACTTTCAGATCAATGTTTCTATCTATCGGGGGAAACACCACAATGCCCAAGAAGTCTACCATGAAGGCGAACCGCCTATGTTCATCCCATTTTGCCTGATTCCCTCTACTACAAACCCCGCTTTCTGGATCGTTGAATCCTCCTATATGCCCATACCTCCGGTATATGAAATGTAGGGTGGAAAAACCCCTATCCAACTCAGAGTACGAGACTCCCTTTCTTATCTTCAGTAGATCCATGAACTTGTGTGAATTGACGGCTCTTAGAGTAATAAGATATTTGTGCCTTAGCCCCTCGGTAATATCCATATAACCTGCTACCTCTTCTAAGGTTGGGGTAAGTTCAAAACCCGAGAAAAGGAATACATTGTGGGTCGGGTCCCAAAATGTAACCAAAGCCTTTGTGATGTCACATCTGGGTCTGACGTTCAACAAGCTGGTGAGATCCCCTAGATGCAGTTTGATCTTATCTTGCTCCGACTTTCCCAAATCCTCCTACCACAAATGCAACTCCAAAGGGATCTTGCTCATAACTGTTACTGGCAAACTTGGACTCGTGCTTATTCTGCACATTTATTAAGGGGTTTTAAGCAAAAGGTAAAACTTATTTGACTCAAAACAAAACTGACAACAATGTTTTCAAATTAAAACACAAGACCCGGTTTTTTCGAACACGGCTTTCCAGCACTTCGGTGACGAACATTTTGAGGCTGTGTGGGCTAACTGGTTGAAACCTTAAAAACGACCAAAGGTGGCTGTTTATGCAATTTTAGCCTTCCGGCGTCCCTTTCGGGAACATTCGGCTAATTTTGACAAAACGGCATCGCCCGACTTATTTATAAAAAAAATAAAATTTGACATTTTTGGCTATTTTCGCAAAATGGGAAGTTGGACCCGACGAGGGTTTCCTACGTATCTCACACCCTGGGAGAATCAAACTGGTGTAGTTCGACAATGAAAATAACTAATTTTGAAAACAAGATTCTTTTCTTTTGTTTTTCAAACAAATCAAACTAAAAAAAAATCCTTTTTTCTTTCTTTTTTTCAAAAATTTCGGCAGAGTTTCGACGCTATTTGGACATTGATTTTTTCCAAAATAGGTTTTTATCTCTCTACACTGCTATTATTATTATTATTTCAAATTTTCCCAATGTTCAAAGCCGGTCAGCATGCAAGTCCGAAGCAAATAAAATGCGTAAAACAAACAGGATGCAACAGGATAGTCTTTTTCATTTCAGGTTGCCTATCCTAGACGGACCCAACCCCTGTGTTGAGTCCCCTAAGTCGAATGCAACATGATGCAGATAAACGTTCCTACTAGGGATCTGACATGAGGTTTTGTTATACTAGGTTTAAAACTTGGGTGTTTGTTCTAGACCTGGCTTACCCAAGCGGACAACTCGAGCCAAGGATGGGAACTGCGTACCGGTAACCAAAAGATCATTCGGTTTTTCAATTCCTCTGAATCCTTGTTCTATTTTGGAATATGACACTAACAGAAAGAATTCACGACCAGCGTGCACTCCTCGGAGGTAAGAAGAGACGGGCTTTGGCACAGTTTATATATACAGTTCAAATAATATCAAAGCGGTAAAAGCATCATTTTGCACATTTGATACCAATCAAGTAATAAAATCAGATAATAAATAAAGCCAAATACAACAATTATTCTAAGCTCGAATTCTCAAACCCTGAACAAGAGGTTCTGGGTTCGCGTCCCCAGCGGAGTCGCCAGAGCTGTCACACCTCCTTTTTCCGCTACTACACCCCGTGGAGGAGGTAATAAAGGGAGTTTTTCCAATTAAAGGACAATCGAAACAGGATTTATTATTAAGAATTGGAGTCGCCACTTGAGAGATTTATGGTTTCCCAAGTCACCGGTTTGAATCTCGAATCAAGGAAAAAATTGACTCCATATTACAGTCTACGAATCAGAAATCCGGATAAGGAATTCTGTTAACTCGGGAGAAGGTGTTAGGCATTCCCGAGTTCCGTGGTTCTAGCACGGTCGCTTAACTGTTATATTCGGCTTAATTATCTGATTTTAGTATATGTTCAAACCTATGTGCATTTTTACCCTTTTAACCGCTTTTGATTATTATTATTTTATAAGAATTGCAACGTCGCGAAAAGACATCTCAAACCAAGTCACATCAATGTACCCGTGGTTATTGACACATTTCGACTCCGTTGAGATTTGGATTTGGGTCACATAAATGTGCACCCAAGTTTAAGAAAGTGAGATTATTAACACATGCCTAAAGAGACTAACGCGTTATTATTTTGGGGAAGGCCGTGAAATTCGCTAAACGGGCGTCCCGAAATCTAAGTATTTATTGCAACCATTTATTGAGGGCCTCATAATTTATGAGTTTTATTTGGCGAGGCTCATCTCATTTGTTATTTGAAGGTCGGTCTTAAAGCGACTATGATTTTTCTAATTATTTTGTCTCTAAAAAACACAAGAAAAATCCTAAATAGTTTGTTATTGGACTGAGGTAAATCAGTCATTGGCCCAGGTCCAAACGGCTGGAGGCACGACTCAATGGTCGAGTCTCAACAGATGCACGAAATTGCACTTAAAGGCAAATTCGAACAACCCTATTGGTTCCAACACATACCAACTAATTTTTTATGCAATCTTACAGTATATTCGGTTTTGAGCAATGCAGCTCCAATTAAATTTATCATTGATTACTTAGTTCCTTGTTTTAATAGCCTAAGCTCCTATTTACTTGTCCATTAACGAACTCCTAACTGTTGCTAAGGGTGAATTCAAACTGGCGAACCACAGTAATAGTTGCTCAATTGCAGGGTATTAGTTCCAATTATCAAGACTAAACTAGCATTCAACATTCAGGATCTAAGCATGAGCTTCTGTGATTATGAGCAAAGTTTGTAGACTGATTCTTGATTCACTTTTAACCGCTAATACGTGAAAATTGCAGACCTTGAATGCATTTCCTGCTTCAGCTACTCTTCTAACTTCGATAGTTAATCTATACGAGACCCAAAATCAAACTAACTATGATCCATGAGTGCTATTCAGTTTAATCAATCTGACGGTCTATTCAATTACACAAACGTACTGAACTACTACAACTCATGCCATTTCAGGTTAGCCATACAAATCCATTATTATTTGAAGTAGTCCTTAGTTCAGTCACAATAATAATCAAATCATGAAAAACTCTATAAAACATATAGAAGCATTGAAAATAGGACAACATCAGCAAAATATAGCTTCCATTTCAACTCATGTTTTCAATAGGAGTTGACACATCAACACAAGCTTGAGATATGTACCTGGTAATCGAAATACAAGTAGAAGAAGAGGAGGTCAGCCACAACAATGTAACAGTAGCAGTATGAACAAACAGCAAATTCCAACAGCAGCAACCAATCAAATTCAATACCACACCACAGTCACAATGCCTAGGAAGATTTGAAAACGAAACAGAGTTGACAGGACAGTCTCAAAACAATCCAGAAAAAGCTTGAAACCCAACAGAAAACAAAAATCAATCGGACACAACCTTAACCAGACCAGCTTAATTAGACCCCAAGCTCTTTAAAGTCAAACCAGAACCACTCTGAGTTTCAATGAAACAGTAACACCTTCAAACACTGGTTCTCAAAGGTGTTGTTTTTAACTCTCAATTGAATGCCTCTCCAAGAAGTGAGTAAACTCTCTCTATTTTTCTAGCACTGATCCAGGACCACCTAATCTGAATCTCTCTATCTGTTTTTATACCTCAACCCCCCTTTACAACACTTAAATAATTAAGAAATTAATTTCCCCCATGATATTCCCTGAAGCTCCCATTACTGAGTGTTTTGTTCATTATTAAATCAATTAAGTATGGGCAGCATTCTTTAACCAATTTCCCTTAAACTTGCCCATACCATTGTGCTTTGTTCCCCACTATTACTAAACTATACATTAGATTAATGGTCCACTAGTGCTCTTACTGACAACCCACTTAGTTCAACCATTTAATACTTTTTGAATCCCAAAATACCCCCTGGAAACCTGAAACTACCCATCAGCTATAACCAATTCAAGCTACTCAATTAACTAGCCACAAGAACTGATTCTTAACTAACACATCAAAACTGAGTTCAATACAGGACAACATCAGGATTTAATTCAAACTTGCATTCACATCAGAAAACATTATAAAAAATGAAGATCAAGGATTCCATGATTCTGAGCAAATCACCATTATAACTTAACTTAGACAAAATGAATGAAGCATTGTAATATCATGAATTCATATGCAACAAAGGGTGAATAACAAAGAGAAGGGAAACTGAAACTATTTGAAACACATGATACCAGCCAAACCTATAGGAGTAGTCACAGTTTTTTTCTTTTTATAATAACTCATGAATACTGACTCTAAAACTAACGGACACACATATTTTTACAGTCTATAAGATATACCACCAAATCAAGGATGAAAATTGAACCATAAAAAGGTCTGTAGGAGGAGGAAGAAGTAATTGACAGAAAAATCACGAAACTCAAATACTCCAGATAATAACAACAACAGAAAACAAACAAAAATAAAAGGAAAGAAGAAGAAACTTAAGAAAAACTTACTGATTTTCGGATTCCAATCAACATGCCTTTGAAATTGGTTTCCAGTTAGTATTATACGTCTATTTCGTTAGAAATAGGCTTATAATACTAACTAGAAACCCATTCGACCCTCACAACTTCAAAACAGTCTCGAACCGCGGAACCCTAGATCCACTATTGGACGAGTTTTACTCGGATTCGAGCCAATTTGGTTAGGGATTAGGGACGAGGAGGTCAAGAGGATTATTGGGTTTTAGTTTGGGACAGTTTAGAGGTGGTGCGGCCACCGGAGAATCTTGTGGCGGCGCTAGGGTTCGTGGCAAAATTGATATTCGAGGGGCTGGGCTCGGATTCGAGAGGAAATAACCAGGGATTGGGGAAGAGGAGGTCAAGGGGAAGAGGTGGTGTAATTTTGGAGGTGTTTGGTGACTGACCATCGCCGTGGGCGATTTCCTACGAGCAGTCAGTGGCAGAGCAAGGTGAGTCTCTGAAGAGCTTAGAGACGATGAGGATAAGGGGGTTTGGTTTGGGGGAGGCGGGGTATGGTTTAGGGATATATACTAGGCTAGAGAATTGATCCTGGTCGTTGGATCAATTGAGATCGATGGCCTGGATCAATTCCCTTGTAAGGGATGACACCGTTTGGTTAAATGAGACCAGGTTGGTCTTTGGGTGGAACGGGTCGGGTTATGTAATGGGTGAGGGAGATGGGATGTGAGCCATTGGAGGGTTTTGGCTGAACGGCTGAGATCCATTGGCTTGAAACGGCGTCGTTTCTTCGATGGTGGGGGCTGAATTGGACCGTTCAATCTGCTTGATCGACAGTTCAGATTTGAGACGCCTGAACGGCATCGTTCCACCTGTCTCTAAGGCTGGCTGGATTGGACCGGGTCAGGGCATTTGGACTGGGCTGTTTTGGTGCTCTTGGGTCTGGTTTTAATTCAAAAAGAGCCCAGTCCGATTTTCTTCTATATTTTTGTTTTGTTTCTTTTTCTTTCCTTTTTGTCTCCAAATTTAAAAACCACAAATCCTAGATTAAATCATAAAATCAAAAATTAACTTGAAATACTAATTAACTCTTAATCACACAAAATTAAACACCAAATTAAAATAAGATCACACAACTTGGACATTGGACGCTAGAAATGCAAAGTACATTTTTTTGTGATTTTTTCATTTTGTAAAACGAACTTAATTACTCCTAATTGTAAAATTAAATCCTAAAAATGCAAACAATAAAAGAAAAATGCCACGAAATTCACAAAATTGCGCACAAAAGAAAACTATTTTATTTTGAATTTTTGGGAGTAGTTCTCATACAGGGCAAAAATCACATGCTTACACATAGATTATAGCTTAGTCTAGCTTCTTTATTTTGTCATGGTGTAATAAGGAGATCAGTAGGCAGCAGCATCAGCATCAGCAATAGTGAAACCACAACTTCATGGTAGTCCCAGCTACCAAAACTTCCCAAACTACACTAACCTAATTCCTTTATAGTCAAGGATATGTAAAAAACCTTTGAAGCACAGGTTCAGTCAGATTCTTTTAAAAAACGCTTCCCACGGAGTATTCAAACGGGCAAAAATCGCTCGTATCCGCTCACTTTATCTTTGCACAAAAACTCTTCATATTTTCGGACAAATAGGGGCAGCTGTGAGCACTCGATTTTTGCCTCACATAAATTACTCCAAAAGAATTCCCAAAATTAGGAATTACTGTGCGATTTTCCTGATTGTTTGCATATTTAATTCTATTAATGCATTGAAAAATACAAAAAAAAAAAATATAGCGTCTGCATTTAGGATGTGATTTTACATTTTTTTAGATTTAAGTAAATTGTTGTTTTACAAAAATGAAAAACCACAAAAATAACGTATTTCGCATTTTTAGTGTTTAATGTCAAAATTTTGTGATTTTGTTTTAATTTGGTATTTAATTATTTATAATAATTATTATTTAGAGTTAATTAGTATTTTTTAGGCTGATTTGGTTTTACAGCTTAATTTAGGATTTTTAGTTGTAATTTTTGAAAAAAAAGAAAAGAAATTAGAAAGGAAATTGGAAAGAAAAAGAAAATAAGAATTGGAAAATCTATTTTGGGCCAATTTGGCCAAAAATCCCAGGCCCAGACGAAAACCCACCCCAAACCCGTCCAAACCCACCACAAACTGGCCCAAAACCCGGCCCCAACCCTGTCCGTCTCCAACTTTAACCAAAACGATACCATTTCAGTCACTGTGATCTGAGCCGTTAAATCTCGTTCATCCAACGTCCTAGAACACGCCCCATTGCCCATTACCTGACCCGACCCGTTTTCCCCATATCCGGTCCAACACCCATTCAACAAAACGACCCCGTTTTCCATTAGAGCTTTAATTAGAGCCGTTGGATTCCAATCATCTAACGACTTTAATTAAATTAATGATTTAATATATCCAACACGCCCCTACCCCCCCTCAGAACCCCTTCTCTCTCTCGTCTCTCTTCAGAGACCAACCTTATTCCGCCACCTTCTGCCCGCCGGAAATCGCCCACGGCGGCGGACGGTGGCCAATCACCACCAAATTCACACCCCTGACTCCTCTCACCCCCCTCTTCCTAAATCCCAACTTCCCTTTCTTCGAATGTCCCTGGATTTGGTCGAATATTGATTCCAAATGATAAACCCTAGCGCCACCCTAATGTTCTCCAGTGGCGGTGTCACCACCAATCCTCACCAAATTAATACCCTGAAAGCCCCTGCCTCCCCTCACTCCAAATACCCAATTACCTTCCCTCGAAGACCCCTCAAACTGCTCGAATATTGAATCAGAGAACTAAGCCCTAATTCCACAAACTCAAAAGTCAACGAGCCTGTGGGGATTTTCGACCGTACTGGACCTTAGTCGTGTGTTTTAACATGAAAACACAAGAGTAAAGTCTATTCCGGTCGAAAAATCAAGGGATCTTTCAAGTTTTCTTCAAGTCTGTCCATGGCCACTCTAGGTATTTCTCTTAGTTTCTCTTTACTTTTTCTTTCATTCTTTTCTATTCCTCATTTGTCTTATGCTTCTTACCCCTTTATTTTTCCAGTTTTAGGGTCGTCCTTTTACATGCACGTTAGTTTTAAGAACACTTTTTGTTTTCTTTACTTAGTATAAATAGTTTGTTTATCAATTTATTTTCAATTTCATTAAATGTTAGTTAGTCAATTGGATTTTTGAAAGTTGCTTGAATAGCTTCTACTCCCTTTCTTGTTTTCATTCTTATTTAGACAATTTAGTTTTGATGGTGCTTGGGCTTGAGGTTCATACCTTGAAGTTCAAGTTTGGGATGGATTTCTAAATATGTCAGCCCAGGGTCAACTTGACCCATAACACATATGTCTGCTTGGTCCAAAAGTAAATAACAGGGCCGTGAGGGGTAATTGGGAAATTGGAATGGGAAATATATCAATAATTGAATATAGGGGTTGCTAACAAATGTAGGGGGCAATAGCTATTTTAAAATAAAGGTACTAAGTTAAATGAGATTAAAAAAATAGAAAAGGTAATTGGTAATGGAAATGACACTAGCTTAGTGCCCATTTAAGGGCTGGAAGTCATATGAAGGAAGGGACAAAAGACAGGATAAAAAGAGATACACATTGATATACAGAGAATGAAGGATATAGTCTGGAGTTAAAGACTGAAAAAGAAAAAATAGTAGAATTTAGAGAGAATAGAGAGGGGGAAGGGCTTGGAGGGTAAGTATAGAGAGAGAACTGAACAGACAAGATATACACATTAATATAGAGAGAGTTAAGAGAGCATAAGAAATAATTCAGATCCTAGAGAGCCTAAGAGATTACAAAGTCTGGAATTTAAGAATTGAAAATACATAGAGTCTTGAGAGATATAGAGATTAAGAACATGGTCTGAAGTTTAAGAATTGAGAGAATTCAAGAGAGAATACACTGAAAAGGCACACACAGACACACACATATACACTGATACATACCCACTCAACATACACAAAGAAGAAGAAATAAGGGAACTGAATTAAGAGAGAGTCCGGAGTTTAAGAGAAGTAAAAGGAAATCCATAGAGAAAAAATGGACACTGATATAGGATAGAGAATTGATAGAGAAATTAGAGAATCTGAAGGATAAGGAACAGGAAATGAGAGAGAAAAATCTAGAAAAGGCAGACGGCTAAATATTCTTTCACCATTCCATTGAAATTTTCTCCTATTTCTTTGATTTCTGAAGTTTTTTTTAAGTGCTGAAAATTTCTGGTTCATCTGGGGTAGAATGGTATGAATTTGGTTTGTTAAAAGCCTGATTGAGGTCAGCTTTGACTACTGTTTGATTGAGAGTGAATCTGGACTATTTTCACATCATTTTATGGCTGAAATGGACTGTTTCTTTTGAGTCCTGCTGTGCTGCTGCTGCCTTATTCATCTACTGAACCTCACATGTTTCTTGTTTCCTCTTATTTCTCAGGTGCATATCTCTGAATCTTAAGTATGTAAGGGATGGTTCATGAAGTGTCTTTGTTGAAGAGAAATGAAGATTGTGTTTTCTTTATTAGATGTTAACTCTTCTTAGTTTTTATTTTTAGTTTGTTTTTGTCAATTTTTATCTCAACATATTTCCTTCTCAGTTTATCTTGAAGTTTTATATCAAAACTTTAGTAGGACTATTATGCAGTATATGTTTATTTTCGTCTGTTTAATTCCTAAGTTCTGCTGTTGTTAGAAGTGACCATTAATTCTGAGATCCATGCATATTTTTGTTCTAATTGTTGAATGTTTTATTAATCACAAGATTATTATATATAATATTGAGCATATGTTTAAAGGTTGAAGTCATTTAGTTTTGTTTCTATTGTGGGTTTAGTCCTGTTTGAGAATAGCTAAAAGAGGTGCTTTGATTTGCAAATGTCAGTGATTTTAAGTTGATTTGGATGGTTGTTATATGACTAAATGTGTAGTAAAATCAAGCATGTTTAACTATGTTTTAGTGTGAAGTTTGAATAAGATCTAAATTCCATAGCCTTTCTTATTCGAGTGACTGTTGGGACATTTGTGTTATTTCAGCAAATCTCAAAATTGCTTTTCAAAAGCTTCAATGGATTTGACATGAGATATTCTGAAAATTTTATGCACTTTACGTTTTAAATAGCTTAAGTCATTCCTACTTATGTCAATGAGTGCTGCTCTTTTGTAATCCGATGATGCCTCGAATTAAAACTCCTACCCTGGGAGTTAAAACCAATTTTGGATCTTCAGGGATTCGATCCCTAGGAAATGCCCATCGCTGCCTTCTTTTCTGCTAGGACTGGGCCTAGTTCATGCCCAAAGCCTTGAAGGAATTTGTCATGATTGTTGTTTCCTTTTGGTTTGATAGTTTTAAAAAATGAAATGCAATGGATTGGTCTCCGTGTTGAGGTGTGGTCTCGAACCAAGGACCTTATTGTTGGTTGAAGCCGATCTTGTTTAAATTTGGGCTTTCTCTTGTGCCAGCTTGGATCGATACCAATTTGTAATTAGAGCTGCTTCATGTATGTAGTTATTGGGCCCTGCGCTGGGCCCAAAATTTTAATTTCACACCCTTAGCCTTTTTCTTCTATTAAAATGTATTCTTTTAGCTTAGACCATAACAAGATCCTTTGCCCATCAATGTTTGGATAATTGAGTTTTCTTTAAATAGTGGGGGTGAGCTATACTAGATAACATAAATAGTTTATGGCCCTCCAAATGTAGTTAATATTCTCTTTTAAAATTAGAATTGAGGTGCGCCGCGCCAAATAAAATCTCAAATAGTGGCCCTAACTTAATCATTTCTTTTAAAATTCTTAGAACTCAAGGCGCGCCATTTAGCGATTTTTTATGGCCCTCGCAAAGTTAAAAACGCGTAGTCGCTTTAGGCATGTTATTTTAATAATATTACCTTCCTAAAATCGGGTGTGCATTTCATGTGACCCAAATCCAAATCTTAATAACGTTGAATAAAATGTATTTCGGATTGCGGGTGCATTTCATGTGTCGCGATCTAAAGACATGTTTTAGACAACGTTAAAGCTTCTTTAAAATAAATAAAAGCGGTTATAAAGTTAAAATTGAACCATAGGCTAAAACATGTATTAAAATCAGATAATAGGCCAATTGTAACAGTTTAAGCGACCTTGCTAGAACTACAAAACTCGAGAATGCCTAACACCTTCTTCCGGGTTAGCAGAATTCCTTATCCGGATTTCAGGTTCGCGGACTATAATACAGAGTCAATCTTTTCCTCGATTCGAGATTTGAACCGGTGACTTGGGACACCATAAATATCTCAAGTGGCGACTCTGAATCTTAATAAATATAATCCCATTTTGATTGTCCTTTAATTGGAAAAACTCCCTTAATACCCTTTCAGGGGATATAGGTGAAAAAGGAGGTGTGACAGTTAGAGTACGGAACAGAGTTGTGTGTGGCTCCATATGATTATTGTTGGCGCTTATCGGTGTGTCTGCTTGTATTGGCTGAGATGAGGTTCGTAGACCTGAGATTTGCGCTATTGTATTGGGACGAGGAAAGTTTAGAGGAATAACATTACATATTGTTGAGGATGAGGGCAATGGCCCTGGTCGGGCAAGTGAGTTTCTTGGCTTATTGATCAAATGAGTGGTTCAGTGGTTATGCGTGTTCTTTCATCATTGGTAGGGTATGAAGGTTTTGAATGAGGTTCTAATCAGTATGGGCTTTGATACCGGCATCAGATTTGTTTTGGATTTGGTTTGGGTAGTAATGATGGTCAGTAGTTCCTACTGGAATATTGAAGTGATGGAGTTCGTCATGTGATTATATCTTGTGTTATGCTTGTGACTTGATACAACTTGTTCAGACTTATGTAGTGTGTGGCTGTGAGGTTCGGATCTTGTAATAAATTCTGGATGATAGAGATAGAGTTATAAGGTTTAAGGCCAAGGTTGAAATGAGGACCTCTAATTATGTTCTGTTGGCAGGCTTATATGGATTAGAGTAATGTGGGATCGCCCCAAGGTTTATGTTTAGTAAGGTTACACTGTGATTTGATAGCTTTGGAACGGCTCCTAGCATGTTCGAGGATGAACATAAGTTTAAGTGGTGGAGAATGTAACGACCCGACTGGTCGTTTTAAGTATCTGCACTTCGCTCGGTGATTTAGAGCCAAACTCTGTGTTTCGAAGCCTTTAGAGCCGCATTCTAGCATTCATTTATTTGCACGTACAGTCCGAGTATTGACCAGGGAGGCTTATATGCAAATTTTTTTTGATAAAAATAATAATTTTTGCCTAAAAAGTTAACTTTAGTCGATTTCAGTCAACATTTTGAGTAAAGGAACTCGGACCCATGTTTTGACGGTCCCGGTAGGTCCATATTTAATATTGGATCTGGGCGTATGCTCAGAATCGAATTTTGAGTTCCCTAGCTTGAGTTATGAATTTTTATTAAAAATTAAAAGTCTAAAAAATCTAATGTTTTTAAGAATGGATTGAATATTTGGCATTGTTGATTCCGGGTCCATATTTTGGTTTCAGATTCCGCTATAGGTCCAATGTAATTGTAACAATCCGACCAGTTGTTTCCAGCCCTAGCGCGTCGTTCAGCATTCTGAGGCCATGAGCAGCTTCATTTCAGGTTTTGTGACTTGTTCGCATGGGCGGAATTTGAATTCAGGAAGATCGGAGTTAAATTTAAATGAAAATTCTCATTTGAGAAGCTTAAAGTTGAAAGAATGAACTAGGATTGGATTTTTGAGTAAACGACCCTCGGAAACGGGACTTGAAGGTTCCAGCAGGTTCTTATGATGATATCGGACTTGGGCGTATGCCCGGTTCGGGTTTTGGATAATTCGGGAGCGTTTTGGCGCCTATTATGGAAGTTAGCATTTTGGAAGAAATTTCTTAAGTTTGGCTTGGAGTGAATTACAGTGTTATCGATGTCCATTTGGGATTCTGAGACTGGGAGTAGCTCCGTATGGTGATTCTGGAGTTGGGAGTGCGATCGGAAGTGAATTCGGAGGTCCGTGGGTCATTTTGAAGCCATTTGGTTAAAGATAGAAATTTGAAGGTTGTTGAGAAGTTTGACCAGAAGTGGACTTTTTGATATCGGGATCGGAATCCGATTCTGGAAGTTGGAGTAGGTCCGCAATGTGAAATGTGACTTGTGTGCAAAATTTGAAGTCAATCGGACGTGATTTGATAGGTTTAAGCATCAGATATAGAAGTTGGAAAGTTCAAAGTTCATAAAGCTCGAATCGGGGTGTAATTCATGGTTTTAGCATTGTTTGTTATGGTTTAAGGCCTCGAGCAAGTCCGTAATGTATTTTGGGAGTGGTTGGTATGTTTGGTTGGGGGCTCGGGGGCCTCGGGTGGATTCCGGGTGGCTAACAGATCGAATTTGGAGTTTGAGGAAGAGCTGGAGCTGCTGCTTCTGGTATTTCCGCTTCTGCGGCTTTGGAACCGCTTAAGCGGTAAAAAATTTCCGCAGAAGCGGAAACGACTGAAGGCAGAGATTTGTTTTAAGTCGGATTTTGGTCATTTCTCTCACATTTCTCATGGCTTGGGCGATTCTTGGAAGGGTTCAAGAGAGGATCTTCATCAACAATGTTAGGGTAAGTTATTCCTACCTATTTTGAGTTAAGTACATTAATTATGTATGGATTTTAGTATGAAAATTGGTAGAAAATTGAGGGCTAGAGGAAGACCTAGAAAATTAGTGTTCTTGATTTTGACTATGAGTTTGAGTATGGAATTAAGAGAAAATCATATATTTGAGTTCGTGAGTTCATGGGTAAACTTTATCTTCGAGAAATTTTGGATTTCGGGCATGTGGGCCCGAGGGCATTTTTGTCAACTTTTCGTTCGGGTTAGAAATTTTTATAAATTGGGTTGTAAAGTATAATTGAGTATATATTAATGGATTTATATGATCATTGGCTAGTTATGGAGCATTGTGCATTGGTGCAAGTCTTCGGAAGAATGTAAAATGCCGGTTGTGGATCTTCGGAGCGAGGTGAGTCTCCTTTCTAATCTTGTGAAGGGGAATTTACCTCATAGGTGAAGTAATTGATTATGTGCTCCTATTTGTGGGGGCTACGTATGCACGAGGTGACGAGAGTCCGTGCGTAGCTACTATTATGCTATTGTCCGGGTAGTTAGGACCCAAAAGCATATTGCACGTAGATTAATTGTGAACCCATTGGTAGCTTTAATTGCTTAACTCACATTGAATTAGTAAGTAAATTTCTAAAAGGATTAAACTTCATTTATTAAATTGTTAAAGGAGAAAAATTTTTATTTAAAAATTTTTATTTGAATAAATATTCCCCGATAAGTTCTTATTTGACTGATTGAGCATGTATTTTATGTGTGCCTACGTCGCATGGATGATTCGAGAGCAGGATATGTGTTTATTTATGGAACGGGTCGAACGCCTCGGTGAGAATAGATGCATCTATTGTTCGTGCCGCTCGACCCTCGGCAGTGCACAATTTACATTTCTATTTGAGCGGGTCGTCGACCTCGGCATGATTTGCGCATGTTTACCTGTTACTTGAAAATTTTAAATGTGGAATTGGCCCTACGCGGCTTGATATAAACTGATAAGATAATAAAGAACCGTCTTTAGAAGCCCTTGATTTATTGTTGAAGGTGTTTACCTATTTTTCTGGCTTCACAATCAGAACTTCTATACAAATCCATGATTATCCTCGCACTTATAGAATATTTCTAATTGACCTCTAGTGAGTGTCGGAGTTGGCCATCTCGTCTCTACCCCTTCGGGATTAGGCGGGATACTCACTGAGTACACGTTGATTACATACTCATACTACACTTCTATGCATTTTTGTTGCACAGGTATATATACCTCTAGCAGCCTACGAGCCGTAGCAGCACGGACGTTTCTGGGACTAGGTGAGCTGCATCATTCGAGGTGACCGCAGCTAGGGTAGTCCCTTCCAGTGTACTGTATTTACTTTCCGTCCGCTGTATTCCAGACGGATGTCGTATTTTATTTCTCTCATCAGTAGTTGCTCATGTACTTGTGACATCGGGTTCTGGGGATGTATTTGGATTATTTGGAAATCTTTAAAGTTGTTAAAATATTTTATTTATTTATTCGGAAGAATACACTGAGTCTTGTTTAAAACGTATAAAAGAAATGTTTTTCAAAAGTGTTAAAATGAGATTTAATTAAGTATTTGAGTTGGCTGACCTGACGGCGGTGTCCGGCGCCACCATGACCCTTAGTGAATTTTGGGTCGTAACAACATGGTATCAGAGCACTTGGTTCCCGTCGGTCTCATGAGTCATGAGCAAGTCTAGTAGAGTCTTGCGGATCGGTACGGAGACGTCTGTACTTATCCTTGGGAGGCTACATGGCTGTTAGGAGTACTTCCCTTCTTGATTTCCTTATCGTGCGGTTCAATTCCTTTGAGGCTTATGCCATTGATTTCTTCCTGTTCAATCTTACACGAGCGCTTGTTATAAATCAAAAATTAAAGGATTGTAATGTCACTACAAAGGTGGTGCGGGATGATTTTCCCGGTATAGTTGATTAGACAATTATAGTCACATTTTGGAGGGATATTCTAGTGTTTCAGCTCAGTAACAAAACTTCTAAGTGCCTTGAGGCTAGGCACAGGTTGCCATGATGCTTATGAGCGATTATTTTGCAGTGTTGTTGTAATGGTAGGGTGTTGCCCATGTGTCGGGGCAGTGAATAAACTGAAGGGAGGTTTACTCAGCGTGTAATCAAGGGATTCAGTATTTTATTCCCGATAGGGGAAAGTCAATCGAACTAAGGATGGTCAGGTGTGGGCTAGTGGAAGTAATGAGGCTTGGTATTTGCAAGCGTAGTTGATCTTTCTTTTATGAGAGGGTTTCGTGGTCCTGATTGAACGTAATAAGTTGTTGGCGTTATAATCTACTACAATTCGCCTTTATGGAAGGGTATTATGAAATAATATTAGAGGTACAACTGTCAGATATCGCATGATGCGGTGGTTTAAGATCGAATTAGAATTTCTAATGTTGACGGCTCGATAAAGATGACCTTTGGAAAGGTTTAAAGTTAGTAGCAATGGTGGGTTCAAGTGCCACGAAGATAGATGTTATATAAGGCAGCAATTGAGCAACAAAGTATGAGGAAGGACATGTGGGAAGTGCCAGGCGGTGCTTAAAATTTCTAGAAGGCCAAGTATGAGGAGCAAGGTCGAGTAACCAATTAAGGAGATGAGTTTCGCCAAAGTGGGAGAGTGGCGGGTGTGCATATGGGCTTGGTAGTAGGAAGACTACGCGCCTTAAAGAGAGTTTGGATCAAATTGGGGATTTTAATGATTGGTGATTGAAGCCTGCGGGTATGATGTGAAGTATGGGCTATTATGCGGCAGAAGATTGATATGGCGAAAAGGAGCTGCTTGAAATGGAGGAGGGTATAACATAACCCTAAATTTGGAAGGGTGTTGCTACGCATTTAATTGATGTCCGCGAGGGGTGAATGGACTTGTGCAACTGGAAGGTGAGCTCGAACTCAGGATGGGCTATTGGTGTCATAGTGAATGTACCCCGTGCATGCGGCGTGGGAAGATGTTGGGAGGTGATTTCCCTAGGTGGGTTATTCCCCGTGAGTAGATTAGCGGTCGCGTGGTTGGCGAGGCTTCTGCGAAGAGTTCTACTGGTTATGTAGCAAAGGGAATTGTCGTGTGAATGGTGTTAATAATTTACAGTATCAAATTGGGTTTCTACGGTAAGATATCGAGAATGCTGGCAATTGACTACGCAAGGTTATGTCAATAAGAGATTAAGAATCATGATGAACTCCAAAGTTTTGTAATAATGGCTTCAAGCTAAGTGGGAGAGTCCCACCGCTTATGATTTGTGTTACATGGTTAGCTACTTGCGAGTTTCCCAGTTATTAATATCCTGAGGGGTTAATTCAGCTATGAGAAAAGACCATAAGTAGTAAATTAAGCGGAGGAATTATTAAGTATGTGTTATAGTTAGCCTTATGAGCTCCTGTTCGAACTTGGGAAAAGATTCAAGATGTATGCCTTGTATAGAAATAGGTTAAAAGGGGAGTGACTCTGCTAGGTGCTTCATTGAGAGAGTATTAATGTGCTAGAAGATTCAGGGAGCTGATTATATTCGGGATCAAGTCAGAGCGGGTGGCTCTCAGCAACGGTCCTAGTGGAACTCAAAAGATAAAGTGTGGTACCTAATGATTTCAAGCCTATAAGTACAACTAAGAATCAAGCTTTGTAGCAGCTTATGAGAAGGTGCCCAGAATGTTCTATGATGTGTTACCTTGTGGTGTAGCATTTGAGAAATGTGAAATAATTCAAGAGATTTGAGACAACATGGTCTCGCAATTCAAGGTCACTCGGGGTGAGTGTAGAGGGAGTATGTTATGCGTTTAAGAAAATTAGTATTATTTCCAAAGCAATCAAGGATAAATTGGAGGGAAAGGGATTGATTAGCCATAATTAAATTTGGCATGTTGGGGTCTGTGATCCGTTCATTCAGCGTGATCGAGTTATGCGTTTGATTTGTGGAAGTACGTGTGAGGTTTGTCGGCCGCCGTAATTGATAACATTCTAAACCATTCTACTGTTGTGGCTTGTTATGTGGAAGCAGATTCCGAAAGGGCTATGGTGGCTTGGACCACTACTTGCAGATTTACATATTTTACGGTTATGGGAATTTACCTGTGGGTTGCTATGATTCTCCCGAAGTGAGTTAAGTGAAAAGTTCGTATATGATGAAGTGTTAAAACATTAATGATTTCTGAGTTATGACAAAAATCGTGTTCTATCGTATTTTAGCACGTTGGGTGCAGTGAGTAGCGTATAAGTTCGAAGTGAGGATTAAGGTTGCAGTTTGGTGCTGGTAAGGATGTCACGGGCTCGGATGAACAAGGAAGGGGTGAATGATTAAAGTAAATTGGTGTTGTTTTCAGTGCCACCTGAGATCGATGTTTTGTGAAAAAGGTCCTGGTTAAGGATTCTTGATCGCTTTTTAGCGTTAGTGCGACCGATGGTTTAGATGTAACCCGTTATTTATTTCAGCAAATTTTAGGAGCGTGTCCCATGGGAAGATTGTATAAGTGTGACGTGTAGTCACTTGATTGACTAAAAGATTTAGACCAAGTATGAGAATTGTGGTAATATCCTTAATTTGAGAATTAGGCATGGAGGGCACTTTGTATATTGGGTTATGAACTGAGGAGGTTTCTCCGGTTATAATGGTTATCCTTACGTGATATAAGGCAAATGGGAGTTACTACGGACCTTTGAAGGTTCATTGGCCAAGTTGGTGTAATCAGAAATCGGCTTGAGATCGGTGGATTGATTTATTTGTGAACATGGCTTTATATCAGGCCAGTTGTGTTCATTTCAGTGAGCGTTCCCTATGGAGGAACACTCGAGGTGTTATTTTGTCATTAGCTATTCCAGGTAGTGATGTATTCTGCCGTATGAGTTGTGAGACGGCTTAGTAAACTCTTATGTGTTGAGGGTCCGCGTCGCGATGATGTTATGTGAGCAGGATGGCTCTTGAGATTTAGATCTTGTATTGCACCTTAGTTGTGCTTGAGATTTATAGCCTATAGCGCATGTGTTTCTCAGGGATGGTATTATGCACTTAGCGTGCTTGCGATCGGAATTCGATATTTTTATGTAATGAGCGAATTTAGCTCGAAGTGCAATCTCCTTACGTGAGATCTATGTGTGGATCGGGTGGCACGCCGCCATGGGTATGTTATTTGGATCGGGTGGCACGCCGCCATGGGTATGTTATTTGGATCGGGTGGCACGCCGCCATGGGTATGTTATTTGAGTCGGGTTGCGCGCCGCAACAGTATGATGTCAAGTCTGGTCTTTCTATATATTGTTTTTGTGTGTTTCACTTCCTATCTTCTAAGAAAAGTCTGTATTAGTGCGGGGGTTAGGTAATTCCTCCCAGAGTTCAATTTCCTGTTTGTGTTGTGTTCGAATTGGTGGCCTATTGGCACATTGTGGCATCATATGAGACTTGTGGTCGCATTCGGAGTGGATTATTGCCTGAGCAGTTCGTACCGGGTAACATGAGATTATGGGATTCAAGATCAGTGCAATCTGATTATATGAAGTACATTAAGGAGCGAAGATCGTTAATTGGTTCAGAATGTGGTAATGTTTCTTGTCAGAAGTATAGACTCGATGATTGGTTTACTTGGCAGTTGATTATGAATTTCGGCATCTCATCCATCGTGGCGGTATTGTAATAGTTAGAGTAAGACCGATGTAGGTCATGAGGTTCAATGGGAGCATCGAATTTGTGGAATTTTGATTAATTCAAATAGAAATGTTATTGTGGTCCTATGAGTAAAGTGATGCAAAGTGTGAATTCAGCAAAGTTATGCAGTCATGTTTGAGTACAGCGTATAGTGATTGATACAGTGATCGTATGTTGGAAACAGGCCCGACATAGAATTCCGGATGTTGGAATTGGGCTCTAAGGCTTATCTGCTTGAATAAAGGGGAGTATCTTCAGAACTTATCGAGCTAATGCGCTTAACTAAGTTGTGGTAGCACGGGAAGGTGCATGAGGTGCTAAATAGTGATTTTAGACTACTCCAGTGTAGTTCTCAGCACGTTCGAGGACGAACGTATGTTTAAGTGGGAGAGAATGTAACGACCCAACCGGTCGTTTCGAGCCCTAGCGCGTCGTTCAGCAGTCTGAGGCCATGAGCGGCTTCATTTCAGGTATTGTGACTTGTTCGCATGGTCGGAATTTGAATTCAGGAAGATCAGAGTTAAATTTAAATGAAAATTCTCATTTGAGAAGCTTAAAGTTGAAAGAATGAACTAGGATTGGATTTTTGAGTAAACGACCTCGGAATCAGGATCTGAAGGTTCCAGCAGGTTCGTATGATGATATCAGACTTGGGCGTATGCCCGATTTGGGTTTTGGATAACCCAGGAGCGTTTTGGCCTATTGTGGAAGTTAGCATTTTGGAAGAAATTTCTTAAGTTTGGCTTGGAGTGCATTTCAGCGTTATCGATGTCTGTTTGGGATTCTGAGACTGGGAGTAGCTCCGTATGGTGATTCTGGAGTTGGGAGCGCGATCGGAAGTGAATTCGGAGGTCCATGGGTCATTTTGAAGCCATTTGGCTAAAGATAGAAATTTGAAGGTTTTTGAGAAATTTGACCGGAAGTGGACTTTTTGATATCAGGGTCGGAATCCGATTTCTAAAGTTGGAGTAGGTCCGCAATGTCAAATGTGTCTTGTGTGCAAAATTTAAAGTCAATCGGACGTGATTTGATAGGTTTAAACATCAGATATAGAAGTTGAAAAGTTCAAAGTTCATAAAGCTCGAATCGGGGTGTAATTCATGGTTTTAGCGTTGTTTGTTATGATTTAAGGCCTCGAGCAAGTCCGTAATGTGTTTTGGGCGTGGTTGGTATGTTTGGTTGGGGGCTCGGGGGCCTCGTGTGGATTCCGGGTGGCTAACAAATCGAATTTGGAGTTTGAGGAAGAGCTGGAGCTGCTGCTTCTGGTATTTCCGCTTCTGCGGATTTGGAATCGCGTAAGCGGTAAGAAATTTCTGCAGAAGCGGAAACGCCTGAAGGCAGAGACTTGTTTTAAGTCATATTTTGGTCATTTCTCTCACATTTCTCATGGCTTGGGCAATTCTTGGAAGGGTTCAAGAGAGGATCTTCATCAACAATGTTAAGGTAAGTTATTCCTACCCATTTTGAGTTAAGTACATTAATTATGTATGAATTTTAGTATGAAAATTGGTAGAAAATTGAGGGTTAGAGCAAGACCTAGAAAATTAGTGTTCTTGGATTTTGACCATGATTTTGAGTATGGAATTAAGAGAAAATCATATATTTGAGTTAGTGAGTTCATGGGTAAACTTTATCTTCGAGAAATTTCGAATTTCGGGCATGTGGGCCCGAGGGCATTTTTATCAACTTTTCGTTCGGGATTAGGAATTTTTATAAATTGGGTTGTAAAGTATAATTGAGTATATATTAATGGGTTTATATGATCGTTGGCTAGTTTTGGAGCAATGTGCGTTGGTGCAAGTCTTCGGAAGAATGTAGAATGCCGGTTATGGATCTTCGGAGCGAGGTGAGTCTCCTTTCTAATCTTGTGAGGTAGAATTTACCCCATAGGTAAAGTAATTGATTATGTGCTCCTATTTGTGGGGGCTACGTACGCACGAGGTGACGAGAGTTCATGCTTAGCTACTATTATGCTATTGTCCGGGTAGTTAGGACCGAAAAACATGTTGCACATGGATTAATTGTGAACCCATTGGTAGCTTGAATTGCTTAACTCACATCGAATTAGTAAGTAATTTCTAAAAGGATTAAACTTCATTTCTTAAATTGTTAAAGGAGAATTGGTTTTATTTGAATAAATATTCCCTGATAAGTTCTTATTTGACTGATTGAGCATGTATTTTATGTGTGCTTGCGTCGCATGGATGATTCGCGATCAGGATATATGTTTATTTATGGAATGGGCCGAACACCTCGGTGAGAATAGATGCATCTATGGTTTGTACCGCTCGACCCTCGGCAGTGCACAATTTACATTTTTGTTGGAGTGGGCCGTCGACCTCGGCATGATTTTCGCATGTTTACCTGTTACTTGAAAATTTTAAATGTGGAATTGGCCCTACGTGAACTGATAAGATAATAAAGATTAGTCTTTAGAAGCCCTTGATTTATTGTTGAAGGTGTTTACCTGTTTTTCTGGCTTCACAATCAGAACTTCTATACAAATTCATGATTATCCTCACATTTATAGAATATTGCTAATTGACCTTTAGTGAGTGTCGGAGTTGGCCATCTCGTCTCTACCCCTTCGGGATTAGGCAGGATACTCACTGAGTACACGTTGATTACGTACTCATACTACACTTCTGTGCATTTTTGTTGCACGGGTATATATACCTCTAGCAGTCTACGGGGCGTAGCAGCACAGACGTTTCTGGGACTAGGTGAGCTGCATCATTCGAGGCAACCGCAGCTAGGGTAGTCCCTTCCAGTGTACTGTATTTACTTTTCGTCCGCTGTATTCCGGACGGATGTCGTATTTTATTTCTCTCATTAGTATTTGCTCATGTACTTGTCACATCGGGTTCTGGGATGTATTTGGATTATTTGGAAATCTTAAAAGTTGTTTAAATATTTTATTTATTTATTCGGAAGAACACACTGAGTCTTGTTTAAAACGTATAAAAGAAATGTTTTTCAAAAGTGTTAAAATGAGATTTAATTAAGTATTTGAGTTGGCTGGCCTGACGGCGGTGTTCGGCGCCACCACGACCCTTAGTAGATTTTGGGTTATGACAGTAATATTTTTGACTTATCTATGAAATTTGGTGGGAAACGGAGTCGATTTGACTTGATTCGGACGTCTGGTGGTAAATATAGAGATTTCAAAGCTTTATTGAAAATTTCATTTGATTTGGTGTCCAGTTCGCAGTTCTAGGTGTTATTTTTGTGATTTGATCACTCGAGCTAGTTCGTATGATATTTTTAGACTAGTGTGCACTTTTGGTTTGGAGTCTCGAAGGGCTTGGGTGTATTTTTAGATCATTGGTTGAGAGACTAGTAAAGTTAAGAAAGTTGGGAGTTTGACCATGATCAATATTGGGTTAGGAAAACCTCTTTTCAGTGTTTTGAGTACGCGATCAGGTCCGTAGTATGTTTTATGATTGTAATTCATACATGGTTTGTGTCCCGGAGGTTTCAGATGAGTTTCGGGGTGGTTTCAAATCATTTCGGAGAAGTTTGGATTTTGCTGGTTTTTGGTGTGACACTGTTCATTCGCAATTGCAAACCTTTTATGGCAATTGCGTAAACACTGTTCATACGCAATTGCCAACCATTTATGGCAATTGCGATAACACTTTTCATTGGGAAATGCAAAGTTTTGTTCGCAAATGCGACATCTGCAGCCTATTAAGTGCTGAGAATTCCGAGTTTTTGCTTTATTTTTTCATATTTTTGAATCCTAGCTTCGAGGTGAGGCAATTTTGAGAGGGTATTTTCATGCCAAATCATTGGGTAAGTATGTTTAATTAATTTCCAACTATATTTCATGATTTTATACAAGATTTAACATTAAATTTATGAGAAAACTAAGGGAAAATTTTGGGATTTATCAAAGTTTTGAAAAATGAAAAATTGAGATTGGGAGTCGAATAAGACTTGGATTTGAAAATAAAACACATACTTGGACTCGTGGGGCTATGGGTAGTCAAGACCTACCTTTGGACCAGGATTTTGATCGGACGATCCCGGAGTTTGACTTTTATTGACTTTTTAGAAGTTGAATAAAAATCATAGCTTTATTAATTGAAATTGTTTTCTCTTGCATCGTGTGGTGTATTCAAGTCGTCATTGGCTAGATTAAGTACATCGGATGCGAATTTGTAGAGGAAAAGGCTAAGTTGAGTGTTGAGTTAGCCGGATCGAGGTAAGTGTTTTGCCTATCTTTGTTGAGGGAATTTTTCCTTCTATTTGTCATTATTTGCTACATGCGGGGGTGATACATATATGAGGTGACGAGCATATATGTATGTGCTAGGGTTAATCATGCTCGGGGGGGGAGGGAGGTGTGGATTATGTTATATTTGTGTTTGTAGAATTTTGTGACATTCTGATTAATGCCTTGTATGACTCTTAGATACTAAGGACATAATATTAAATAATGGATATCAAGACTTAGTTTGTTATAACCTTATCAAACTTGATGGAAATTGTAAGAATACATTGATATGTCTAATTCGATCATCTCTATGCGAAATCATTACTATATTACTACAATCAAATTTCTTGAAATGCTAGGCTCTATACTTTCATTTATGAGATTCGTGGAAGTATTTAAAAAATACAGTTCTTGAGGGTTATTGAACCATTGTTGACTTGGAAAGTTGTGATTTTGAATGTGTTTGGAATATCCGTTTAAGCACTCTCCTTGATGTTATTTTTGCTTCCTACCTTATTTGTCATTGATACTCATATGCTTGGTAGGAAAGAGTGTAAAGCTCGAAGGGTGATGTCGTGCCATTGTTTATATCTTATCATATGAGGGAGAGTGTAATGCACAAAGGGTAATTCTGTGCCATATTATTGAGAGTAAAAATACGGGTGATGTCGTGCCATATTATTGATAGTAAAAACACAAAGGGTGATGTCGTGCCATATTATTAAGAGTAAAAGCACGAAGGGTGATGTCATGCCACATTATTGAGAGTAAAAGCATGAAGGGTGATGCCGTGCCATTTTATTTATATTGTTATGTTTGTATGTTATGGTGAGGTCATGTCACGAAAGGTGTTTTTGTGCAGGTGAGGACGATGGACATACATTTTGATGTGATATCTATTTCCCATGTATACGATTGTGCCCTTACCTTGAGCTGTTATTGTTGTATTTACATATTTGTGGTGACTTGTTGTTATTGTCATGTACTTGACCTTTATCTCGATTGTTGTTGCACTGTCCATGTCTTTTACTTGCTTAACTTATAATTACTATGTCTATTTCTGCTTTTATATTATATGTTGCATTTATTCTGTTGCACATCAGTATAATCCTTCCACTATGCTAGCCATTCATGCCCTTACTTGTTAATTTGTAAAGAACATGTTTTTCTCTCTTAATTGTTATATTTGTACTTATGCCTCCAACATGCTAGTTAATTGAAGTTAATATTTCCTGTTTTCCAATTGTTGTTGTTACTCACGTGCTTTGCGTTTGGTCCTTTACTGTGGCCCATATGTGTATCCTTCTCCACGGTTGCAACTTGCGTATTTCCCACTTAGAAGTTCCTATTATTATGTTTTTGTGATATAGTTGGTTCTGCTATACGATCACTTGGGAAAGATGAGTTGTACGCACGAAGGGTGTTGCCGTGCTAATCGAATTGTTACATAATTTCATTTATACATGGTGATGATGAGATAAAAGCATTAAGGGTGCTACCGTGCCATGTGATTTGACATTTTGATATTTTTGACATATATCTCATACCAGCAAAAGATCGTAAATATTCAATTGCTGTTCTTTACAGTATTCATTATCTAACTCGCCGGGTTGTATTGATACTTTTATCCGTTAGACTTTGAACTGCTTTACTGTTAATCTAATGTACATGTTATTTAAATAAGCATCTTTTTAACTAAAAGCCTCGTCACTACTTCGACGAGGTTAGACAAAATACTTACCAGTACATGGGGTCGGTTGTACTGATACTGCACTTTTGCATGTCCCATTCAGATTTTGGAGCGGAGTTACTGGTGATGTCAGGTGCTGATTCAGAAGATGCTCTTGCGTTTGGATATAGATGCCGCTTGTCCTTGGTAGTTTAGATAATTGCTAATCTGTTTATGTATTCTTCAAACAGAACGTGTATTTATTTGTATCAGTTTTGAAGTTCCAAATCTTAAAAGCTCGTGATTCGTACTACTTGGTCTTGGTAAATTTGTAAATGTTCAGTTATCTATTTTCTATCCTCTTATAATCTCGTTGGGTGGTATTTTCTGTTAGTTGGCTTATCTAGCGGGTTGAGTTAGGTGCCATCACAACTTTTGATTTTTGGGTCATGACCATCTTATTGTCTAATTAATTAAATATATCCATTCTTTATTTATGAGTTAGTTGGGTGGAAGGAAATCTAGCAGGCTTGCTCGGTCGGGTTATCTCGGTTGAGCGCCAGACGCGCTCCTTGAGGTCGAGGCGTGACATATATTGATATTCGTAGTCTTATTTATTGTATATTTGTGATTTCTTGTTAGATTTGTATCTTATATTATTTGTCTTACCTAACGAGTCGAATTAGGATCCACCACGACTTGATTGGATTTTGGGTGGTGATAATTTTACTATTTTCTCGTATTTATTCTTGTTATTCCTCTTGTTATTTCTCTTGCTTATTAATTGCACATGCTTATAAAGTAGGTGTCTTATCTTAGCCTCGTCACTACCTCTTCGAGGTTAGAGTTGACACTGACTGAGTACATGGGGTCGGTTGTACTTATACAACACTTCTACACTTCTTGTGCAGCTCCAAGAATTGGTACCAATAGAGTCCCGAGAGATGTTTAACTTGGACAGTTGGGAGACTCGGGGTAGTGTTGCATATCCTTCTTTGATTTGGTAAAAATCTTGGTAACTTTTGCATTTTTCTCCTGTTTTATCAGGCTCTAGATTCACCATTATTATTTTTACTACCATTTATGTGTATCGGACATTATTATATTTATTTCAGGATTTGTATTTGTACTCCTTAGAGCTCATGCACTCAATCATCACAGTCTTAGAAAGTTGTATAGACATTTGTAATGGTTTTAAACTTATTCTGTTGTTGAGCTTTCATTCTTTATTTATGATATTATGCTGTTAAATATTTTATTTTGATTCTTTTATTACTGTAAAGTGTTGGCTTGCGTAGCATAATAGAGGTTAGGCGCCATCATATAACTCCTTGGTTGAGATTTTGGGTCGTGACAGTTGCGGGTTTTGACCATGTGAGCAGGTTGACTTTTATTGACTTTTTGAGATTCTTCAAAGATTGAAGCTTTAATAATTGGGATTACTTCCTTTAGCATAATTTGACTTTCTGAATGATATTTGACTAAATTTTGGACAATTGGAGGTCAAGAACAAAGGAAAAGGCGTGATTTCGAGTTGAAGACTAGCCCGAACAAGGTAAATATCTTTATTAACCTTGACTTAAGAGAATGTTTTCTAAAATGGACTTATATGCTACGTGCTATGTGTTCGGGTGGCATATATGCCAGTTGACGAGCGTATATGCGTAGGCCAAGGTTATATCATGCTCGGGGTAACTTTTAGGCTTCATTATGCCTTATTTTGCTATATGCTTTAATTATTTGTGTGACTACTTCAAGTTTCTTATTCATGTTAGAGATCATGTCTAAGCTTTTGGTAGTTTATTTGGACATGACTGCTACTTGTAAGATGAATTATATGTTGGAGTTGTATACTTATGTTATACTTATGCATACATCATGCATAGAGATCATATCTTATACATTTGTATATATTCCTACATGGTTATTTCTCAGTCTATGTACATCATACATGCTCATCTCTTATTCATATGCATGCATCCCTGCATATGCTTCTTTGATATGGACTGAAATTATGACATGTGAGTTGTTCAAGTAGTTAAGATGATTATGGCACGAGGTTTATGCCGCGTGGTTATAGTGATAATATTATTGCTATGTCATGAGATGATTGTCATGCGGTTATTGTGATATTGACTTTGTTATGGCAAAAGGTATCTATCATACGACGCCTGGATATAAATCCGTTTATCCGGAGTTAGGTGATCACCCATGTTAAATTAGGCCTTGTGAGCACATGCATATATAATTGCTTAGTAGGGACATTTATAGCAGGCACCCGTATAATACTGAGTGTGTGATTATGAGGGGAACTTTTGCCAAGCACACGAGATGTAGTGAGTGATTGTGGGATGTGATGGATATTGATTATGGTTGAGTCTTGAGTATGCATTGATATCGTAGACTCATGTAGAAATATTCATGCATATTATCGACATATCCACATTCACGCATGTTACATATGCATGAGACTTGCTAGTGGATTATTGCACAATTGGAGGGTATCAGATTGATGCATATATTGAGTCTTCATGATGCATAGTCATCTCATACTCATGTAGGAGCATTCGTATAAGTGCTATTTTTGAAGTGATGTGAAATTGGGTCCTTGTCATGCCAGACGCTCTACATTCATGTAGCAATATTTGAGTCAAAGGTACTTGGTACAAATCTCTTTTATATGCATATTTGATATATTTGTATATGCTTGATATGGTTCTTTGAAAAAAATATGCTTATACTTTTTTTTGTAATTGTGCACCTTATTATAGATATCCTTTATTCCAAGGCTATTTCTCTAATATTGTATATGCTTATGAGCTACATAGATTGTATAAAGTGAGTATCTTTTGACCAAGCCTCGCCACTACTTCGTTAAGGTTAGTCTTGATACTTACTGAGTCATGGGGTAGATTGACTCATACTACACTTTTATACCTTGCGTGCAAATTTTGGAACCGAGCTATTATGGAAGCCGAATGCTAGCATTGAAGATATACCAGCATTCCTGTTACAAGCTACCATTTGTTCATGGTAGTGTAGTACTTATATTTTGGTTTATATAAATGTCAAATAGATGATGTATTTTCTGCACATTAATGTTGTACCTCTTAATCTTAGTGACCCATGACTTGTAGTGTCAATTTTTGGGGATAGTTGTATTAATTTCCATATTTTTATTTTATTATTCGCTTGATGATGTTCAATTCACACTGTGTTATATATCAATTGGCTTACCTAGCAAGTTGGGTTAGGAGACATCACAACTATGTGATATTTGGATCGTGACATCGACCCGTTTGTCCATAGATTTTTTTTTTCAAAAACTTGTTTGTCCATGAAAGTTTGTAAAGATTCTTCGAAAACGTGTTTTTCAAAAACCTTCCAAAATCCCCCCCCCCTCCAACCCTCACCCATAATATTTTGTCAAGTTAAATGCACGTTCAAACATAATTTCATATTTCAAATACTATTTTTCAACTTAACTCCAAATACTACTTTTTCAAAAAGTAAATTTTTTTATGTTCAAATGCCTACTTAGATAACTCATTAGTTATTTTGAACGCTTGAACCTAACTTTCATTCTACTGTTAACTTTTTATATATACAATTTTCTTAGAAAATTATTTTTGACTTTATTTGTGATCAATGTTTTAAAAGGCGGGGGCATGAGGCGAGGCATTTTATCTCTGACGAGGCGAGGCGTAAGCCCTGAGACATGGAGCGTAAGTCCCACGGATCTTTAAATTTTACTAATTTCAAGAATTTTAAAATAGTATAAAATAAAAATAATTATAAAAATTACATTAAAATTATAAAATTATAACAAATAATCTATTAAAAATATTTATAAATTATAATTCAACTATTAATAATATAAAAAGTATGACATTATCATAATATGCAAATTAGCTACAACGTCGTTACAACTCAAACATCAAAAGTAATGTATTCGAAGCGAAATCGTATATGTATCTCTTAAGGAGTAATGAATCTTGAAAGAATTTCGATATTACAATTTAATATTTTTTTAAATACTTCTTTTATTTAATATGATTTCTATTTGAAAGAGAATTTATATCAAAACATAATTCACAATATAAATATGATTTTCTAGAATCATTTATTTTTAAGTTTCAACAAGTTAATAAAGTGACACTTATTTCACCATACTATACCATGATAACTAATTATTTGTATATGGTTACTAGCTAATACTGAGCTATTAAATTAATAAGTATTGTATCTTGTAAACGTGAGAAAATAATATTTAGGAAAATAATTATAAAAAAAACTATGGACTATTATATAATAAAGACATAACAAAAGTTAATAAATAAATACTTTTAAATGAAAGATTTATTTAAAATTTACTATATAGCAGTCTTAGTGGATGACGTGCAATAATTTTTATTTTAATTATGACATAAAAATACTATCAACTTAATGATTTATGATTAAGTAAAAAGTAATTTTGAATAGTCAACGATTTATTAAGAAAATTTGAGGATTTTCAAGGTTATATTACATAAAGTTCTATTAGGTGAGCCCCGTACACCGACCATTGGGCGTGTCCGGGGCGTAAGCCCCGGTGCCTGAGGCGTAAGTCTCACAGAACTAAGCCCCACACATAAGCCCATGAGCGTTTTACGAGTGCTCCGCCTCAGGGCGAATCCCAATTCTGCTTTTCAAAACATAGTTTGTGATGCCCTGACTAGTGAATTATTAAGATTCCTTTTAAAATAGAATTATTTTCATTCACAAATTCTATCGTTCCCATCAAGGTCGTAGCAAAGATGATGCAAGATATTCGGAACCACATTCGCGGTTTGAAAGAGAGGAAAGCGTCTCTCCTCTGTACTTGCCCCATTAGCAGGCATATGGAGCAACCACCCCCATTAACATCTCTCATAAATATGTTCTACGTTGTTGAAATCTAGATTCACATGAGGTGTGTAATGCATAGCTAAAAACACCAATCATTAATTGATTTTCGGATACAGTAAAGATTCAAATTTACTTTTAATTCTCCTTTTTCCAAAATCTCACATAAAAAAGCAATAGTAAACAAAAACTCCAACAAAATGTTAAAAGGATAATTTGTAAAACAAAAGACCACATTATTCAAAAGGATAAAACTTTTCTCTCCCAAAAAGAAGAGGGAGAGCCCGTTTGGCCATAAGAATTTTTTTTTACGTTTTTCTGGAATATTTTTACTTTTCGTTAGAATGAGTGTTTGGCCATGAAAATTTTATTTTCAGATATTTAAAAAAACTCCAAAAAGTAGTTTTTCAAAATTTCCGCTTCAATCACTCACAAACATTTAAAAACTGATCCAAATCGTATTCATGTCCATACACAACTTTAATTTTCAAATATCATGATAGGTTTTCAATATCTATTTCTTAGGTTTTGATAATCTAACAAACTTAATGTCAAGAACCAGATAGGGAACCTAACTCACTTGGATTACACTGCATCAAACAGATTCCAGCCAAATGCAAACTTGCTACAGCTTCAGGAAAGCTTCAGAAGGTAGGAACCTAAACAAGGACCTAATACTCTTGTGGGTTCCTCACAGCAGTACAAAATCAATTGGACACAGCTGGAAACGAAGATTCTGCCGCATTGCACTGTTTCCAGTGCCAACTCATTCTCTAATCAACTAAAGTATAACGATTCAAGTTGCTCAACTCAAGACAATTTGGGCAGTGTGCAAAAGTACCAGATCCTGATCCCTTGGTGCTCCGCTGATAGAAGTCCAAGTCAACTATACAGCGGGAACACAACTGCAGAAAGTGACTGTCCACAACTGTACAAAGAGGAACACAACAAGGACCTGGTCCCTTAGTGTTCTCTGACAGAAACCTTACTCCGTTTAAATTGTACATGCATCATGGTCAAACCTAGCTGAGTCAGTTATGTTGTCCACATAATGACTCATTAGGATGGCCTTGTCCAAAGTCCACCGGGTACAAGTCAACTATAGCTGGAAAGCAATTGCAGAAAGTGGCTGCCTGCAACAGTGCAACATACAATACAGCAGACAGTGCAGCAACCACTTTCCATTTCGATTGGACATCACCATTGATAATAGACATCACTAAGGATGTCTTGTATAGTATAAACATTATGCAAGGCATAAGATTCAGGTTCAACACTTGCAAAATCATAAAAGGAAAATATTCTCTCAAGTGTTCAAGAACCTCTCTCAAGAACAAAGTTGCTTCAACCTCAAGGACCTGATCCAAGATCGAAGATATCTTAAGTCCTTAGGTTGTTGAGTCTTTGTTATGTGTTCTTCATTGTAACTCATATCCAACTTTCTTAGAAGCATTGATTAGGTTGAGTCATAAGAAAAATCATTTGTAATCGAAAGTATTGCAAAGTGGTTTGTGGTGGAAGCATCACAAGTTAGTCAAAGCCTTTATGATCGTAGTGTGACAAAGTGACTTGTGGTGGAAACATCACAAGTTAGTCAAAGCCTTTGTAACTGTAGGGTGACAAAGTGGCTTGTGGTAGAAATACCACAAGTTAGTCAAATTCTTTGTAACTAGGATAGTTATAGAGTGGCTTGTGATGAGAGCATCACAAGTTAGTTGAAGTCTTTACAATAGAGTTATTGTAAAGTGTCTTGTAATAGGGAGATTTCAAGTTAGTGAAGTTAAAAGCCTACAGGTGTAGGTCGTGGTTTTTTGATCCTCTTGTGTGGGATTTTTCCACGTAAAAAACCTCGGGCTTATTTACATTCTGCTTTACTAGCATTCACTGCAGAACCCGATAAAGGACGAGGTACTCTACCATTTGGTGGACTCACACAAACTTAGCACTGTACCAAACTGATGTAGGACCAGATCGCTATAACATTTGGTTCATTAGTAATTTCATAGGAAACACATAGAGAACTCGGTTCTCTATCCAGTCTGGTGGACGCACAGTTTGTAACAAGTGGTATCAGAGCAAGTTCTTCCTATCAGGCTAACATCTAGGAAAGATCCTCATGCTGCTCCACCAACTCTTGAAAGGAGAAAACCAAAGAAGGAAAAGTACCGGGTACTTAAAGCTGCTAACAATGATTCGAGTGAGGAAGACAGTTACATGACTTACTTAAATAAAAGGTTTCAGAATATGGTCAGAAGAAATGGAGAAGTGCTAGAAAAGGACAACTCTAACAGATCAAAGAACAATGATCTTTGTTACAAGTGCGGAAAGGGTGGACACTTCATGAAAAATTGTTCTCTCTTGAAGCAAGAATTCTCCAAGAACTTCAAGAGAAAAATACCAGCTGAATATGACTCAACCTTTGCGTTGATGGCATAACCAGATGATGATGATGAAGAAGATAACAAAGAGGTAAATTTCAGGGATGTTGAGATAAATCTGAAATCCTATTCTCCAAGAAAACTCATGTCTTTAGCTAACGTATTAATCAATGCCTTTCATAGTTTTGTGGAGGATAGGGATTCTCTGACCTTAGAATTAGCAGAATCTGAACAAACTAGAGACGAATTAGTGGCTATAGTTACTAACCATAAGAGAACCATTGAAACTTTTAGAAAAGAAAAGAATGATCTTTTTGCAGAAATTACAGACCTAAGGAAATCAATAGTGAAGCCTGAGATTAAGTCAAAACCTGAAAATTCTGGAAAAGGAAAGGAGAGAGCCAGTGAGGAACACATTAGGCTTGAAAATGAGTTGAAAGCTGCTAGAACTAGGATATGTGGTGAACTCGAGAAAAATAAGCATCTTCAAGCTGAATTGAAGAGAGTAAAAAATGACCTTGAGAAATCTCTCAAGTGGGCCCGATCCTCAAATGTTGTCACTGCCATGTACTTCAAAAATAGTGGAAACAGGCAGGGAATCGGGTTTCAAAAGGAGAAAACTCCTTACAACCCTCACAGCAAGTACGTCACAGTTCCTGAAAACTGGATGTGTACCCATTGTGGGAGAAATGGGCACTTCAAAGAAAATTGCCAGGCCAGGGCTCAATCTATTCAGAAAAACAAAGTGACTACTGATAGGGGACCAGGTACTGTTCGCAAGAAACCAATGTTGCCTGCATGGACTAGGAAAGCTCTTATCCATCCTTTCTATCATAACAAGGGGCCCAAACTAGTTTGGGTTCCTAAATCTGACCCATGATTTAGATGTGCAGGGAACAATGGGAGGAAACGGACTACAATGGATCATTAACAGTGGATGCTCAAAGCACATGACTGGAAATACCATGGATTTTATCTCATTGAAAGCCCTGCAAGGAAGGGATGTACCCTTTGGAAAATGGAAAGAAGGGGTACATTCTAGGTATGGGGAAGAAAAACAAGGTAGAAGTTCATGTCTAAGCTGGTGATATGAGCTGCTTGAATGCAATTAATAATGATTCGAAGACTTGGAATAAAGGATTAGGGGGATACAAGTTTCTCACTTCTGGAGATATTGATGAAGCAGGACCTGGTCCATGGTCTGTCAAATTCAAAGTTCAAAGAACACGGAGCATGCAATTCCTATGGGAATACTGAGCAGGAGTGAAAAGAGATGCTTGACCAGACCTCTCCAGAATCCTATCCCATATGAGTTGTTGACTGGAAGGAAACCCAAGCTGACTCACCTAAGAACATTTGGGTACAAATGCTATGTTCTCAACAATGGAAAGGATCAGCCTGGTAAAATTGATCCCAAGAGTGATGAAGGAATCCTTCTAGGGAATTTCTGGGTTTTTTTATCTTCCAGAATCAAGGGGTGATTATATTATCAAGTGAGTGGGAGCTTTTGTGTTCCAAATTGGGATTGAGGATTGATTGGTAGAGAAACTGTGTAAGTTAAATGGATTTCCCTGCGCTCCTTGTTTAGTTACTTGGGGAGTGCCTTGCACTACATCTCCAACTCTTTCTTCCGCTTCAATGGTAGTAATGGAAGTACCAGGTTCCTCTTGAGAAGTGAAAGAAAAGTTTGCATTATCTTCACCTATATCCTTCATCTCACTCATCATATCAGCCTTGCCATTTGAAACATCAGATACTTCCCCAAGGGTAGGGGCTAAAGGTGGTTCATTAATTTTATCATCATTATTTCCTCTTTTGTCAGAAGCAGGAATATTGATGAACAACTTATGATCACTTTCTTCCACACATTGTGACCTTTTGCTGCAGCCTTGTAGATTTTGTTTTAACTTGAGATTCAGGAATATAGGAGAAGTAGGGTTTGCAACTCATGAAAATGAGACTTGAGATGAGGTGACTGGAGAAGAGTAGAGGTGACTGGAGATGAGGAGTATTAGGGATAGTAAAGAAGTGGGTTTTTGGTGATGGTGTTGAGGGAGGAGGAGATGTGGGAGTGACGTCGATGGCAAGAGAAAAAGATAATTATTCGTTGGCCATGGTGAGAGAAGTGGTAGAGAGTTCTGAAGGAAAAATTAAAAAGCTGCAAAGGGAGACCATGGTTTATAAGTGCTAGTCTAAAAAGTCAAATGATGTGGCAGTTGAATTAATTTTGCAATCCCCTTTTTTGAACAAGCATGTGAAAAACATATTACTACTAACATGTGGTGCAGGAACCAGGTTCCTGAGCTAATTTTGTAAAAAGGTTTTTGCAGCTCTCCTTCGAATTTCAACAGTGTACCTTTAGATTCTATGATTATCATGCGTGTTTACCTGTAAAGGTATAGATGTGAGTTAGGCCTAGTCAGAAAACACTTTAGCCAATTTTACCTTTGTGTGTCTATCATAGTCATGTCAGTAGAACCAGGTTATTAATTAGGTTTAAGTGATCCCAATGCCATCTTGTTTCTCAAAGTGTTCCCTACTCAGAGCGTTGGTGAAGATATCTGCAATTTGATCTTCCGCGCAATAGAATATTATACAAATAAGACCCTTTTTCCACATAGAATGGTAAACAATCAATGTTTGCACAGAAATCTTCCAATTATTTCTTGATCCACAGTGAATGAGCACATGACGAGGCAGCTACAATAGATTCTGCTTCAGCTATTGAGGGAGCTACTGAGTTTTGTTTCCTTGTACCCCATGAGATAAAACATGATCTAAGGGAATGAGCCATTCTAGTTGTGTTTTTCCTGTCTCCAGATAACCTGCATAATTAGCATTAACATAACTAATAAGGTTGAAATTGTCCCCTGAAGGACAGAACCAGGTTCTGTATGCCCAAATATCTTAAAATTTTCTTAGCAGCCTTCAGATGAGATTCCTCAGGATTTGATTGTAACCTTACACGTAATCCCATACTGAATACAAAGTCTGGACTGTTGGCACTAAGGTAGAGTAGAGATCCAATGGTTCCCATGCTTCCATGGCAAACTTGTTTCAAGAGTTCTTTGATGCATTTCTGACTGATACATGTTCCCTTTATGGACTGCTTCCCTTGAAGACCCAGGAAGACATTTAGTTCCCCCATTCGTACTCATTTCAAACTTACTTCCCATGAGGTTAGCAAATTTTTCACATAATGAGTTAGTTGTAGCTCCAAATATGATGTCATCTACATAAATCTGATCAATGAGCAAGTTCCTTCCCTGTTTCTTCAAAGACAATGTATTGTCAATCTTTCCTCTTGATTGAATCCTTTGGACAGCAAGCCTTGATTTGTTCCTTGTAGCATTTCCATGTTCATCCATCTCATTCCTGAATACCCACCTGGTCCATATGATGGTTCTGTTTGAGGGTCAAGGTACCAGGTGTCATACCTTGTTTCTTTAGGTGTCATATATTGTTTATTTCAAGTTGATGCAGTTCCTCTTGTATTTTAGTAATCTAGTCTATATCCTACAAGGCTTCCTTGATATTTTTTGGGAAGAAACTCCATTATTAGGGGATGAAAGAACTCTGGTGCTTTTTGAGTCTCCGATTCATGACACTGTCATAGAAGAATCTGTTGAAGAACCTGATTCTCTTTTAGTTGAAACAAACCAGGTGGTTGTAGAAGAAAGAGGCTTTGAGTGTGCCTTGCGGAAGAGTAAGCAGAGTATTAAAAAAAGGAAGAAGAGGTTGAAATAGGGGGGAGCAGTGGCTGATAAAAACATTTTAGTGGTTGAGGTTGATAAAGATGTTGTGAAGGAACCTAGTTCCTTAGTGAAAAGATCTACAAAAGGGTGTGGCTGAGAAAGATTTTTTTGAGGGTGACATTGTGGCTGTTGCAAGCAGAAATGGGAAGTTTATTGAAATATCTAGAAAACAAAAGTGGGAAACTGTGGGAGGACCTGGTTCAATGAAGACCATTCTAAGTGACAATGGCCTTGGGCAGAAGAGTTAATTCAGAAAAAGTCTTGTGGGGTCGCACGCTTGCCCGACAATCTAGGAGATGGTAGGTATGGGACAAGTTCTAGACTTAGGCAACTAGTGGAGAACCTTCGGGAGAAACTGTTTGACTAATAGTTGTTTGCAACTACCCGCATGGACCTAGATCTCAAAACCATTGCTGCCTCCCTCTTCTAGTGCCCCCTAGGATCCTCTCAATGGCCAGTTATCTTTTGCTCTGATGATTTTATGGCTGTTGTTTCTCTTTTTATTTGTCTTCTTGTGATAGCATGTTGGATTTCACCGTTGCTGCTCCTGCTGAAACAGTCATATTTTTTTCTTTAATAAAATAGCTCTTCTTTTGCTTGTACAATGCTTGTTTTCCCTTTTGCTTCTCTTTTCTATCATGATTGTGTGCACATATGTGGCATGAGTTAGCCTTGTTGGACTTCTTTATGCCTTTTTTCTGACTGTGCCTTTTTGTTTATGCCAAAAGGGGGAAGAATCGAGTGAATCGAGACAGGGGGAACATATGTCAGGGTTAAGAATAGAGTCGGGGGGAACATATGCAGTTGCTGGTACCTTATCTGGTTAAGTCAAATAGTAATCAATGTTCAAAGTTTGTCATCATAAGAAAAGGGGAAATTGATGGGCTTAAAGTGTTTTAAGCTATGTTTTGATGATATAACAAACTTTACGTATGGAACCAGATAAAAAACCAAGAATGATAGCAAAAGGTCAGGGGGAACATATGAGGAAACATGTGTAAGTAAGGGCATAAAGTCAGGGGGAATCTGTGGTATCCTGTTATCCAATCTGGTTCTCTGAACTCTAACTTCTCGTATTCAATGCTAAGTTTGTCATCATCAAAATGGGGGAAATTGATAGGTTTTAATATCTTTGTCTTATGTTTTGATGATCTAACAAACTTAATGTCAAGGACCAGATAGGGAACCTGACTCACTTGGATTACAGTGCATCTAACGGATTCCAGCCAAATGCGAACTTGCTACAGCTTTAGGAAAGCTTCAGAAGGTAGGAACCCAAACAAAGACCTGATACTCTTGTGGGTTCCTCACAGTAGTACAAAGTTGTTAGCCCAAGTTCAGGTGAAGTTTTGAAGAATGACAAATAAACTCAGTCATGGACCAGGTCCATCATGTGAGGCACATTGTTTATCAACCTATACATGTGAGATACACGTGAAGGAGATAAGTCTTAGTGATCAAGAAGCAATATCTCCTGAATTGATCAAAAAGGTTGCATATTAGATAAGGAGTGAAAGTCTCCTTATGAGAAGAGAACACAATTCGGATAAAGGATAGTGTTGGAGTTTGTGTTGTTCAAGGACTCAACTTCGATGGAAGATCAACAATTGAGTATTAATAAAACTCTAATTACTAACTCATTAAATAATAGTGATTGTTCTCTTTTACAGGTATTGCACAAACGCAGAAGTTAAACTAAAATTGAGAGAAAAATAGCGAGGCAATTTTGCAAGCAATTTATGTGAGATTCAAGTGTGTATTCCTGAAGCTACTTGGACAAGATAGAAGAACCAATTCCATTGTGTCTTTATTTTATTTTAGTTTAATTGTAGTAGGTGATTTAAACTTGTACCTTTCAGCTTTCATATAAGCAATTGTATTAGGTACTTTGAGTGTTCAAGTTAGAGTTAACTTGAAGTTATCACAACAACTGAGGCTGTGTGCCACAACGGGATTAGAGTTTAATCCTTAGGTTTATAAGAGTTTTTTAAATGTTGTTTTGGCTCAGTGATTTTAGTGCAAGTTTGGGAAAATCCTACTAAGTAGTAGGTCGTGGTTTTTTCACCTTTTTGAGCCAGGTGATTTCCACTTAAAAATCTATGTGTTCTTTATTTTATGTACTTTTAATTTTGTAAATAGTAGTAGTAAGTGTACCTAGAAGAACTAGGTTCTTCTAGAGCGAAAATTGGGTACCACACAAATCACCCCCCCCCCCCCCCCCCCNTTGGTATCAAAGTAGGTTATCCTTGAAGAGGCTAACACTTTCGGAGAAGATCAACATGAGTGCACTGCCTGGGAACTGGGAAGGGCAATCCACTGCTAGGCCTCCACTTTTCAATGGTCAGTACTATTCTTGGTGGATGAATAGGATGAGAGATCACATCATAGGGGAAGACTATGAACTATGTGACATAGTCATTGATGGTCCCCTAGCAACCACAAAGAAGAATGTTGAAGGAGTTGATGTGCCAAAGACAAAGGCTGACTGCACTGCTGAAGACCTAAGGAAGTGGGAGAAAAATGCTAAAGCCAAGAAATGGCTTGTGTGTGGACTAGGTCCTGATGAGTACAGCAGAATCCAAAGCTGTACCACTGCTAAGGAAATCTGGGACACCTTGCAAGTGGCTCATGAAAGAACACCTCAAGTAAAGAGGTCCAGAGGAACACTGATGTATTCTCAATATGAGAATTTAACTATGAAGGAAGGAGAAACAATTCAAGAGATGTATACTAGGTTCACTACACTGAAAAATGAACTAAATCTCTTGGAAGGATTATTATTGAAGAAGACAAGGTTGAGAAAATCTTAACAGGGGTTCTGCCAGTCTCATGGGAAAGCAAAATCACTGCTATTTAGGAATCAAAGAATATTGCTACCCTCGGGCTGGATGGACTAATTGGAAACCTCACTACATATGAATTGAGAAGGCAAACCATGAATATGGATACACCCAAGAAGGAAAGAAGTCTGGCTCTTAGAATTGTTGATGGTTCAGAGCTAGAGGATGATGAAATGGCTATGATCACAAGTGATTTCAAAAAGTACCTTATGAGAGGAAAGGGTTCTTTAAGAGGTACAACCTTCAACAAACCAAGGGCTCCTGAGAAACAGACCAATGAGGATTGCTACAAGTGTAGTAAGACTGACCACGTGATCAAGAACTGCCCTCAATGGGAAATTGAGTGGAAGAAAGAAAGGGCTGAACGAAGGAACAGGAACAAGGAACAAGTTCAATCAAAAAGAAACAAAGGCTCAACAAAGGCTATGGTTGCTGCCTGGGGAGAAACATCAGATGAGGACTCAGAGGATGAAGCTGAAGAAGAATAGGCTCTTATGTTCATCGTAGACTCAGATGATGAACAAGAGGTAAGTATTCTTCATCTCAAAGACAAAATTAAATTTCTGTCTAAAGAAAAGTTGGCTGAGCTATTACTAGATTTCATTGATGAGTCTGAGACAATTAACAATGAGAAGGAAGAACTGTCTAAGGAATGTGTGATCCTAAAAGCAAAATGCAAAAGCTTAGAGTCTAGGGCTAATGAGTGTGATAAAAAAAATGCTGAGTTGAAGAACCAGGTTCTTGAACTTGACACCAGTGTGCTAGAACTTAGGTCTGAAAACTTAAAATTGAAACTAGGAACTGGAAAGAAGAAAGTTGATCACACTTATCTCACTCTAGAGGAAAACTTAGGAAAAATGAAGGATGACTTGTATAAAAAGGATGAGCTAATTAAAGTCCTAAAAGAAGACCTAGGAAAAGTGAAACATGAACTAGACAGAACTTGCAAATGGAAAAAGGCCTTTGATGCACTCTCTTGGTTGCAAGAGCATTACAGTAACAACAAAAGAGGACTTGGATATAGGACTCAAGAACCAAAGTGGGACCCTAAAAGCAAGTACCTCACACTTCCTGAGAATAAAATATGCACACACTGTGGCAAGGCTGGCCATTACAAAAATGAATGTAATGAAAAAGTAAAGGCCAGTTAAAAGAACAAAGCCTTTGTTCAAGAGAAAAGTAAGCTTCCTGGATGGGCAAGAAGGAATTTGATTCATCCTTTTGCCTATAGAAAGGGACCCAAACTAGTTTGGGATCCTAAGACTATCCCCTGATTTCTTTTGTAGGTCCAAGTGTAAGAATGTAGCCAAATATGGTATATGAATAGTGGTTGCTCAAAACATATGACTGGGAACAATGACCAGTTCCTTTCACTTGAGAAGTTAAACGGAGGTAATGTCTCCTTTGGTAATGGAAAGAAAGGTGAGATCATTAGGGTTGGAAAGGTAGTTAAGACAGATTCTCATTCCATAGAAAATGTCTACTTGATAGATGGCTTGAAATATAGCCTAATAAGTGTGTCACAACTGTGTGACAGAGGTAATCTTGTAGCTTTCACATCTACCAAATGCTTTGTGATTAACCTTACCACTGATAAGATTGTTTTGCAGGGAAAAAGAGTGAACAATATTTACATTGTAGATTTGTCCACTCTGTCAGAAAATAAACTCACTTGCTTAAGTGTGTTGGTTAATGATCCCCTCCTATGGCACAAAAGACTTGGTCATGCCAGACTGAATCAGCTAAACAAATTAGTCTCCAAGGACTTGGCGATAGGGTTACCCAACATCAAGTTCAAGGAAGACAAAGTTTGTGAGGCATGTGTAAGGGGGAAGCAGGTAAGATCATCCTTCAAAACCAAGAAAATGGTAAGTACTTCCAAGTCGTTGGAACTGGTTCATATAGATCTTTGTGGTCCAATGAGAATAATGAGTAGAGGTGGAAAGAAATATGTATTGGTACTTGTTGATGATTATTCTAGATTTACCTGGGTACTATTTCTAACATCTAAAGATGAAGCATTTGATATGTTTACTACTTTTTTTAGAAAAACTCAGAAATAGTTAGGAAATCAACTTGCATCCATTAGGTCTGATCATGGAACTGAATTTGAAAATGAAAGGTTTGCTGAATACTGTGATGAAAATGGAATAGATCATAACTTCTCTGCCCCTAGGACTCCTCAGCAAAATGGAGTAGTTCAAAGAAAGAACAGAACCCTTGAGTACATGGTTAGGACCATGCTACTTTCTAGTAAACTGCCTCACAGCTTCTGTGCACAGGCTGTAAACACTGCATGTTACATAATCAATAGATGCATGACTAGACCCCTTGTAGAGAAGACTCCCTATGAGTTACTTAAAGGGAGAAAACCAAATATATCCCATCTTAGGACATTTGGTTGTAAGTGCTATATACACAATAATGGAAAAGACTCACTAGGTAAGTTTGATCCTAGAAGTGCTGAGAGAGTATTCTTGGGATATTCTTTACATAGCAAAGCATATAAAGTGTTTAACAGAAGAACTTTGTGTGTAGAAGAAAGTGTGCATGTAGTGTTTGATGAAACTAACATTCTTTCTGAGAGACAGGAACATGAAGATGAAGTCATTGGATTGGTAAAGGACTTGACTGAAGCGTCAACTTAGGTCAAAGTGGCACCTACAGAAGGAAAGGTGATGGAACAGGTTCTTCCATATAGGGCAACCTGACAGGGGGAACTAATCAAAGAGGAATTGAAATTAATTTCTTAAAGGAACTTGTTCATGATCCTGTTCCTCAGCAACAAAATATGGCAGAAACATCTAGCAAAAACCAGTTGGTTGTGAAACCTCACAAGTATCAAAGTTCTCATCCCATTGAGAACATTATCACTGATTCAACATCTAGAGTTAAAACTAGATCACAATTAAAGAATCTATGTGTTTTTTATGCTTTTCTATCTATAATTTAACCTAAAAATGTTGTTGAGGCTTTGCAGGATGTAGATTGAGTGAATGCAATGTAGGATGAACTTAACCAGTTTGAAAGAAGTCAAGTTTGACATCTAGTACCAAGACCCAAGGACAAATCAGTCATTGGTACAAAATGGGTCTTCAGAAACAAACTTGATAAAGATGGAACAGTTACAAGAAACAAGGCAAGATTGGTGGTCCAAGGTTATAGCCAAGAGGAGGGCATAGACTATGATGAGACGTTTGCTCCAATTGCAAGACTAGAGGCAATCAGACTTCTTATAGCCTTTGCAGCACACATGGAATTCACTCTTCATCAAATGGATGTTAAAAGTGCCTTCTTGAATGGCTACCTGAAAGAAGAAGTGTTTGTAAAACAACCTCCAAGGTTTGAAAGCAAGGAATGTCCTGAGTATGTGTACAAATTAGACAAGGCTCTTTATGGACTCAAGCAGGCCCCAAGAGCATGGTATGAAAGATTGTCAAAATTCCTGTTGGAACATGGGTACAAAAGAGGTAAAATTGATAGTACCTTATTCTTAAGAGAAAAAAGTAAGGATATCCTTGTTGTATATATGTCGATGATATAATCTTTGGGGCCATCACTGATAAGCTAAGTAAGGACTTTGCAAAATTAATGGGAAGTGAGTTTAAAATGAGCATGATGGGTGAGCTTAACTTCTTCTTAGGCTTGCAGATGAAATGAAGTCCAAATGGAACCATGATCCATCAACAGAAGTATACAAAAGAGTTAATCAAAAAGTTTAAAATAGAGGAATCTAAAGAAATAGACACACCCATTGCAACTGCCACTAGATTAGATGTTGATGAACCTGGTTCATCAGTTGATCAAAATTTGTATAGGGGTATGATTAGTTCACTCTTGTATCTAACTACCAGCAGACCTGACATTATTTTCAGTGTAGGGCTTTGTGCTCGTTTTCAGGAAAATCCAAAAGAGTCTCACTTGACTACTGTGAAGAGGATACTAAGATATATGAAAGGCACCACTAATTTGTGTCTTTGGTATCCCAAAGCCAGCAATTTCAATTTAGTTGGATATGCTGATATTGATTATGTAGGTTTTCTAGTGGATAGGAAGAGCACCCCAAGTATGGAAAACTTCCTTGGTTCATGTCTTGTGTCATGGCCTACCAAAAAGCAAAATTCAGTGGCCCTATCTACTGCTGAAGAAGAGTATGTTGCTGCTGCTTCTTGTTGTACTCAATTATTATGGATCAAACAACAATTGGTAGATTTTGAAATTGAAGTGGGATGTATTCCAATATTCTGTGATAACACTAGTGCTATAAGTATGACAAACAACCCTGTTCATCATAAGAGGACTAAGCACATAGATGTTAGACACCACTTCTTAAGAGATAACTATTGCCACACCTCTTTTTTATGCTACTACACCCCCGGGAGAGGGTATAATAAATGGGATTTTTTCCAAATAAAGGACAATCGAAACAGGATTTATTATTAAGAATTGGAGTCGCCACTTAAGAGATTTATGGTGTCCCAAGTCACTGGTTTGAATCCCGAATCGAGGAAAAAATTTACTCCATATTACAGTCTACGAATCAGAAATCCGGATAAGGAATTCTGTTAACCCGGGAGAAGGTGTTAGGCATTCCCGAGTTCCGTGGTTCTAGCATGGTCGCTTAACTGTTATATTCAGCTTAATTATCTAATTTTAGTACATGTTCAAACCTATGTGCATTTTTACCTTTTAACCTCTTTTGATCATTATTATTTTTATAAGAATTGCAACATCGTGAAAACACATCTCAAACCACGTCACATCAATGTACCCGTGGTTATTGACATATTTTGACTCCGTTGAGATTTGGATTTGGGTCACATAAATGTGCACCCGAGTTTAAGAAAGTGAGATTACTAACACGCGCCTAAAGCAACTAACACATTATTAACTTTGCGAGAAACCATGAAAATTTGCTAAATGGCTTACCCGATTTTCTAAATATTTTATAAAGGTAATTAAAGATAGCCTACACGATTTAATGAACTAAAATAATTAAAAGTTTGTAATTTATTTTATTATTTAAAAAAAAAAGCTTGAGCGAAGTTGTGCGAATGCATACTCCGAATTAGTTTTAAAATTGTGGTCATATTACGCGAACGTATACGCAACCACAATTGTATTTTAAACGACCTTATAGGTTTGCTACGGAGATTGGTTGTATATTGTATCTATATTATGAATTTTAAACGGGCCAAGCAAGATCACCTCTAAGCCGTCCATTTTAATTGAATCAACCCATGTAACGACTAGGCTCCAAATGAAACCCTGCCTGGTAGTCCAATTACGATGACCGAATTGCATTCGAAGTCGGCCCAGCTAATTAGGCCTCCCAATTGAATACCTTACAAGCCTTTGAGTTGATCATTGAAATTTGCTCAAATAGCGACAGACTATCTATTTCTCTTAAGAAACTAAGCTGCACATTGTCATGAGATAAAATTCACTTAGTCATCAGTTGAACACCCAAGTATGATAAACAGACTATTTTCAGTCTTTTTTTTTACTTGCGCAACAAATTTTAATCCGAGATTGAGGTTGGTTATACTTCATGGAACTAATTCAGATACTGCAATGCACTAAAATTAATTATCTCACTTGTGACTCTCTTCACTTTAGGTAGTAGATTAGAGTGATCATATAAGACAGTGAATTACAGATAAAAAAAAGAACCATAAATAAGCCTTAATGTAACTAACAACATGCTAATATGAGCAACAGATTAAAATATACGGACTGGAGGATGATTAATTCAATTGCATATTAAAACACAAATCAACCTCAAACTATGGACATTTGTTTCCAACTCAATAGATCTAACTCAAATAACCTGCACTAACAAACAAACTCGTAGGCTTACAAATTTGATTTGAACATACGATTACACCACAACCCCTTGAACATATTCTAAAATTCTAGTGTTAACAGGGCACCACTAAGTTAAACACCTCTTGAAATCAATGCATCAAATCCCACTTCAAAAAAATACCTACTCATTCTGCAATCCTGATCCAAAGGACGCTACAACAAGATGAGATATCCTTTCTTAATACATAGTTAATGATTCAAGTAAACTTTGAGACTCTCATATTAACACAATTCTGATCCTATCCTAAAAAAAACCACGAATAAAGAAAGTAAACGAGACAGTGAGCTAGGTTAGAGACACATCTACTACTTAGCTAAAATAAGGCCACACCCTAGGATAAATGCATACTGCTTTAGAAGGACATCATGGGTCAGAAGGAAAAAGAAACAGACTATAACTAATTAGGAACCAGCAGCTTGATACTAAGCATCAACACATTTTATTCCACTTCGATATCCAATTTGCAGATTTACATTGCTTGAATTTTCATAGATGCATACCTGGAATTGAAAAGGCAAGGGGAAGATTGAGGGATCAACAATATTAAGCGCAGAAATCAGCAACAGCAAAAGAACAACCCAGATTCAACTCGAAATCCGAATGAAATCAACTCATAAACCAATGGAACAGTAACTCTATGTAGAATTCAACCCAGGCTTTTCAAAAAGAAAATAGGCTCCTCAACGATTAAGAGATTGCTTCAGACAATTTGAGAATAAAAATTCAGAAAATAAAGAAGTGAGGAGTTTGTAACCTTTTGTATCTTCAGAAAATTGTATCTCCTAATTCTTAGATTTTCAGAGTGTTTTTCTCTATTTGTGCCTGGATTTCCCTCTTTAAAAAAAACTGTCTGATTTTTAAAGTGTTTTCAATGTGTATCTCTGTATGTGTATGATAGGGAAAAAAATATCTCTTGTCCCTGTGAATATCCACCCTTTTAACTTCAGACCTCTCTCTATCTCTCAAGGTTTCCAGAATGTCTTCTTCTCTATGTGTGTTTCTCTCCCTTAAATTTTTAGAGTGTCTTCTCAGTGTCTTTTAATCTCTCCGATTTTCAGACTTCAAATAGGCATCTCATTAGTGCCCTATGCACTATCAATCTTATCTTTTCAGTTTTTTAATCATCCCATTACTCTAGTGCCTTTTGATTTAATCAGTAGTGCACCACTAATATGCTAGCAGCCCCCTACTTGATTACTTTTATTAAACAATCCCTGATTACCTTTTTAATCCCCTCTTATTTACAATCATGAAAATCCCTTTATGCCAAAATGATTGGGCTTCTTTGAATTGGACCACAGATGACCCAATAGGCCCAAGGCTGATCTTAAACCAGTCAACGTGAGCATTTAAAGCTCAGGTTCTGACCCAAACCACGCCCAAACTAACTGAAGAAATAATTTGATTGATTGAATATTAACTCGACACTTATGAATTACACTAAATAAGAAAAATGATCAAATAAAATAAAGAAAAACAGAGTTAGTTCTAAGTCCATTTGACACAATTAAACGAAACCACTAACAAGCTCTTATCATCTAAATTTCGCTAACTGGTTAATGAAACAAAGAAATGAAAAACAGGAAGAACGAGAAAGAAAAATAAAGGATATGAGGAAAAGAAGAAAACAAAGAAAAGAGAAGAAACGAACAGAAATACCCCAGCTAGGTAAGTGGATGGTTGGCTTGGCGGACCTCCGATACTTTCCGATTTGAACCAAAATTGGTATTAATCGGATGTTCTTGTTGGGAACAAACGATTAATACAAGTCTCAGTTCAAGTCGTTCTTGGACAGTTTGAAGAATTGGGGAATTTTTCTTTTACTTTCCTCTTCGATCTGAAACTAGGCTCACTTGATGATGATTTGGAGAGATACGGTGATGGATTCGGGTTAAGGAAAGAGTATTGACTGTATGGAAGAAAGACAGAGTTGATAGATGGAGCGCCACCACCGGGGAAATTATGGCAGCACTAGGGTTCATGACCTAGATCGGATATTCGAGGAGTTTGGTCCAGGTTTGAAGGAAGGTGATTGGGGTTTTGGAAAGAGGATGTGGAGGGGAACTTGGGGCGTAGTTTTGGCGGTGATTGGATGTCGGCCGCCGCCGTGAGGCGATTTTCGACGGCGTTGCATGGCGGAGCAAGGTATGGTCTCTAAAGACCTTGAGAGAGATAAAAGTGGGGGGGTTCTAAGGGGGGCTGGGTCGTTTGGGAAAATATATACCAGGGTTGAGATTTAATCCAGACCGTTAGATCAATTAAGATCAACGACCTGGATTAATTACTTAATAGAAACGACGTCGTTTCTTTAAGTGGGAGACTGGGTCGATTTTTTAACGGGTTAGAGTCGGGTTGCAAGAATCTCACTGGACCGTTCGATCAAAAATGATTCAACAATTGAGATTGATCTACTTGAAACGTGGTCGTTTCATTGATGCTGGAGACAAACTGAACCGTTCAATCTAATGAGATCGACGGTTCAGATCAAGTGTGACAAAAACAACGTCGTTTGGTTTGGTCGAAAAGCTTGACCGGATGGGGCGTTGATTGGGCCTGGGCTGGGGTATTTTTGTGCAAATTTAGCCTGGATTGGGAAGTTAATTCCTGATTCTGGCCCAATTTGATTTTCTTTTAATTATTTTCTTCTTTTATTTTCTAATTATTTCCAAAATTAATACTAATATCTCCTAAATTAAATAATGAATCCTAATCAACTTAAAATACTACTTTGTTCCAATTAATAATTATCATACACAATTAAATACTAATTTTTAAAAGAGAAATCACACAATTTGACTTTAAACTCTAAAAAATGCGAAATACATATTTTTATGATTTTCTTTTTCATTTTTCTAAAACATTTAGTTACTAACTAACTCAAAAATATCTATTAATTTGTAAAATACAATTACAACATATTTTGTATTTTTTATTAATTTAAACACACATAAACATGTACGGACACAGGCAAATGATGATATAAAATAATATGGAAATTCACAAAAATGCACACAATCAAATTGACAATTTTTTGTTTTGATTTCTTTGGGATTAATTCGTGTGGGGCAAAAATCACGTGCTCACAGCTGCCCCTCTTTGCCCGTAAACACGAAGAGTTTTCGTGCAAAGACAAAGTAAGCGGATACGAGCGATTTTTTTGCCCGTTTGAACACTCCGTGTGAAGCATTTTTTGAGAGACTTGACCGAACCTCTGCTTCAAAGGTTTCCTACATATCCTTGGCTAAAAAGGAATCGGGTCAATGTAGTTCGGGAAGTTTTGGTAGCTGGGACTACCATGAAGCTGTTGTGTTTACTATTGTTGTTGCTACTACTACTTGCCGACCCCTTATTACACCATGCTAAAAGTAAAATAAAGAAGCTAAGCTAAGCTATGGCTTGTGAATTACAAAGACTTATTCTCAAACTTGCTCCGCGACCTTTGTTGTCTTGTTGCCTTGTGTTTCCTCATAACAATTCTTTTGTTGTTGTCTTGCACCGACTTTTTAATTTAAATAGTATCTCTCCGCTCTTCAGCCGAGTATACTATTGTTGATCCTTTGAACGTCTTCACTTGATTATCGTCGTCTTCCTCTGTTTTTCAGGTGGGCTCCTGACTTCTTGATTTTTCTTTCGATTTCTGAACTTGAATTTATGCTGGGGATCTTGTTGTAATCCTCCGCTTTACTGACTTCAACTTGAAATGTATTCCTCTGTTATACGGGCGGGCACCTGACTTCAATTTTCAACTTAAAATGTATTCCTTTGTTATACGGGCGGGCTCCCGACTTCAATTTTCAACTTGAAATGTATTCCTCTGTTATACAGGCGGGCTACCGACTTCCATCTTCAACTCAAAATGTATTCCTATGTTATACGGGCGGGCTCCCGACTTCAATCTTCAACTTAAAATGTATTCCTCTGTTATACGAGCGGGATCCCGACTTCAATTTTCAACTCAAAACGTATTCCTCTGTTATACGGGCGGGCTCCCGACTTTAATTTTCAACTCAAAATGTATTCCTCTGTTATACGAGCGGGCTCCCGACTTCAATTTTCAACTCAAAATATATTCCTCTATTATACGGGCGGGCTCCCGACTTCAATCTTTAACTTGAAATGTATTCCTCTGTTATACGGGCGGGCTCCCGACTTCAATCTTCAACTTAAAATGTATTCCTCTGTTATACGGGCGGGCTCCCGACTTCAATCTTCAACTTAAAATGTATTCCTCTGTTATACGGGCAGGCTCCCGACTTCAATCTTCAACTTAAAATGTATTCCTCTGTTATACGGGCAGGCTCCCGACTTCAATATTCAACTTAAAATGTATTCCTCTGTTATACGGGTGGGCTCCTGACTTCAATTTTCAACTGCATTCTATTGTCGTTGTTCCTTCCTGCCTCCTGAACCATTTTCCTTCTATCTTAAATTATCTTTGTTCAGAACTGCTTCCCTCAAAACTTGGGTTGTCTTTTGCAAACTGCTGGGGATAACACTGCTGGGGGAATTATCTTCTTCCATTAAGACTTATTATTTTCCTTCTTTCTTCCTCTGGGGATAACCTTGGTTCAAAGACCACTTCCCTTAAAACTTTTGTCATCTTGCTTCTTCCAAGACTACTTCACTCAGAGCTTGTATTGTCCTCCTCAGAAATTGCTTTCTTCGAAACTTGTTGTCTCGTTTTCCATTAAAACTGGAATTGCTTTCCTCGTCCTCCGATGGGTACCCGATTTCAAGAAAATTTTCAAACATGGAAGAAATTTTTTTGCCCCAGTTTGATAATCTTCCTTGTGTCATGTCTTTCCGCCATCAATAACATGTCCCTTACCTGCTTCAAATCAAAGAAAATTTTGTTAGTTTAAAACGTGGTGAGCGGTCGTGCCATTCCTGCTGGGGATGGTTTTTCCCTTTCCCTCTTTTCCATGATCCGTGTTGTCCGACCATCTTGAAGCTTGGTCAATAATCTGCGGGGGATGCTCCTTCTTCTTGGCAATTATTTATTCACTAATTTCTTGACTGTCGTTTTCCAATTTTACTCCAAATTCTCCCGAAATCTTAGACCAATCCATCATTTGGTCTTACAACGACATTTTTCTCGTCCCCACCACACTATCAGCATTTGCTGGGGATGATGTTATTTGTTGGGGATGATATTCCTGCTGGTGATGATATTCCTCCTGGTCTTACAACGACAACTTTCTTGTTCCATTACGCTTTTCTTCGGCCAGTCCTATCCGAATTTCACTTTGCACCATATTGGAAACTGGTAGTAGGCTCTGAAAATCCTTCTTAAAAATAAACTACCATTGAAAAATATTTAAAAAAAAGAAATGAAAAATGATGACTTCAAGAGATAGAAAAAGAAAAGTCTTTCTAAACAACTGGGGAGAATAAAAAGGAAAAGAACTCATCTGAACGGTATAACCGATCCCAATGATCATGTCGTGCATTCTGGATTAACCAACCCAGTCTATTTATATCAATCAAACTTTCTGATAGCCATACTTTGCATTTCAAAAGGCCCTATAACCCAACTCTTTCGCCTAATCAACATCTTTGTTCTGCTTGATGCCTCGACGAATCCTTTCTGTCAACCTTATCGCGTTCGTCCCCTTTTTAAATCTTTGTCGCCTCCTAGTGCCCTTCGAGGGGTTTTCACTAATAAGACTCTCTCATTTCTCTCAACTCTCGTCGCCTTATGGTGCCCGTGAAGGTTTTCACCGATAAGACTCTCTCATTTTATTTCTCTCAACTTCCATCGCCTTATGGTGCATGTGCAGGTTTTCACCGATAAGACTCTCTCATTTTATTTTTTAGTTGGGGATTGGAGTGTTACCGATAAGACTTTCTATGCTGGGGGTTCTTTGGCTATCAAATTCTTTTTAGCTTATGATCCTCTTCCTGCTGGGAATTAGAGTGTTATTCCCGGCTTCCATTTGCCTGACTTGGCACATCTCGGATACTGATCGAGAGGTCTTTTTTGGACATATATATGTTTTTTTTGGTGTGTGGCTTGAAAGAAAAGGGTATCAAGAGTTTTAAAATAATTTTGATGGGTAAAATGTTACAACTTCTGGAATCAAATTTCTTTCCCAAAAATTACAAATACAACTTCTGCCCCAGTTTGTCTTGCTTGGGGACCCTTCGATTTTTGCTACACTATGACCAAGCCGTGAGGCGCCTACGTATCCTCTTCGAGGAATCAGGTCAAACGTAGTTCCCAATTCCTTTATTTTCTCGTGACTTTCTTTTGTTTCTGCTATTATTTCTTTTCTCTTTTTTTTCATTATTGATTCTAAAATAGGGGTATGAAAGAATAAATAAGGCTCAAAAGGGGAAGCGAAGGTTAAAGTGTTTGGGTAGAAGAACAAATTGTCTCAGTCATTTCATTCTCCGATACAATGCCAAGTATAAACAAACAAAAACAATTACAACCAAAAGAAATCATACATAATATCTCTTGACCGCGTCAGAATTGATAGCCATGTCTATACATCTTCCTTCAATATCTGTCAAACATAAAGCGCCATTGGATATCACTCTGGTCACAATAAACGGTCCTTGCCAATTCGGGGCGAACTTGCCCTTTGCTTCGGCCTGATATGGAAGGATCCGTTTCAACACTTGCTGCCCTACTTAAAATTTCCTGGGACGTACCTACTTATTGTATGCTCTCTCCATCCTCTTTTGATACAATTGGCCATGACATACTGCTGCCAATCTTTTTTCATCAATTAAGCTCAACTGCTCCAAGCGGGTTTTGACCCACTCATCATCATCAATCTCAGCCTCAGCCACAATTCGAATAGACGAAATTTCAACTTCTGCCGGTATCACTGCTTCAGTTTCGTATACCAACAAATAAGGGGGTTGCACCTACTAAAGTACGAACAGTAATGTGATAACCTAACAATGCAAACGGTACCTTTTCATGCCATTGTTTGGACCCTTCTACCATTTTCCTTAATATCTTCTTTATATTCTTGTTGGCTGCCTCAACCGCTCCATTTGCCTTGGGGAGATACGGGGTGGAATTGCGATGTGTAATCTTAAACTGTTGACACACTTCTTTCATCAAATTGCTATTTATATTAGCACCATTATTCGTGATGATCACTTTTGGGATCCCAAATCTACAAATGATATGGGAATGAACAAAATCCACCACTGCTTTCTTGGTTACCGACTTGAAAGTTTTAGCTTCAACCCACTTGGTGAAATAATCGATGGCTACCAGAATGAACCTATGACCGTTGGAAGCTGCCGGCTCGATGGGTCCAATGACATCCATGCCCCATGCAACAAAGGGCAAGGGCGCTGACATTGTGTATAATTCTGTGGGCGGAGAATGAATCAGATCTCCGTGTATCTGGCATTGATGGCATTTACGCACAAAACTGATACAATCTCGCTCCATAGTGAGCCAATAATACCCTTCTCAAAGAATCTTCTTTGCCAACACATATCCACTCATATGCGGCCTAAAAACTCCAGAATGCACCTTTGTCATGACTGTCACGGCTTGACTGGCGTCTACGCATCTTAGCAATCCCAAGTCCGGTGTTCTTTTGTACGACACCCCTCTACTGAGGAAAAATCCATTTTCCAATCGTCGAATAGCTCTCTTTTGATCTCCGATGGCCTGTTCCGGGTATATTCCCATCCTGAGGTATTCCTTGACATCATGGTTCTCCATCCAATTCTTCCTCGATCATGTTACAATAAGCATGCTGATCACGAACCTGAATGTGCAGCGGGTCAACATGAATTCTATCTGGATGGTGTAACATTGATGATAAGCTGGCCAAAGCATCGGCAACCTCGTTATGCACTCTTGGGATGTGCCTAAACTCCACTGATCGAAACCGGTGACACAGATCGTGCAAGCATTGTTGATACAGTATGAGCTTCAAATCCCGTGTTTCCCATTCACCTTGAATTTGATGTACTAGGAGGTCCGAGTCTCCCAAGACCAAAACATCCTAGAAATCCATGTCTGCAGCTAACCGTAGGCCCAAAATGCATGCCTCATACTCAGCCATATTGTTGGTACAATAGAAATGCAGATGAGCCGTAACATGATAATGATGCCCTGTTTCGGAAATAAGTACCGCTCCTATTCCAAATCCCTTCGCATTTGCAGCTCCATCAAAGAAAAGCTTCCATCCTAGTTCTTCAGTAAAATCCAACTCGTCGACATGCATCGCTTCTTCATCAGGAAAATACGTCCTCAATGGCTCATATTCTTCATCGGCCGGATTCTCGGCTAAGTGATCCGCTAACGGCTGTGCTTTCATCGCGGTCCGAGTCACGTAAACAATGTCGAACTCCTTAAGAAAAATCTACCACTTTGCCAATCTCCCTGTGGGCATAGGCTTCTGGAAAATATACTTCAATGGGTCCAGACGAGATATGAGGTAAGTAGTATAAGATGACAGATAATGCTTCAACTTCTGTGCCACCCAAGTTAGGGCGCAACATTTCTTCTCAAGTTGAGTGTACTTAACCTCATAAACCGTAAACTTCTTGCTGAGATAATAGATGGCCTGCTCCTTCCTTACTGTGATATCGTATTGCCCCAGTACACAACCAAATGAATTCTCCAGGACCGTTAGATAGAGAATCAACGGTCTTCGTGGCTCGGGTGGAACCAACACAGGTGGATTTGATAAGTACCCTTTTATCTGGTCAAATGCCTCCTGACATTCTTCCGTCCATTCTATTGCGGCATCTTTCTTAAGTAACCGAAAAATGGGTTCACAAGTCGTGGTGAGTTGAACGATAAACCTGCTGATATAATTTAATCTTCCCAACAAACTAATCACTTCGATTTTATTCTTCGGAGGTGGAAACTCCTGAATGGATTTGATCTTTGACGGGTCTAACTCAATACCTTGCCTACTGACTATGAATCCCAACAGCTTTCCAGATGGAACACCAAATGCACATTTAGCAGGGTTGAGCTTAATATCGTACCTTCGAAGTCTTTGGAAAAACTTCCTTAGGTCTCTTATGTGATCTGCCTAACGCTTGGATTTTATAATCACATCATCCACGTATTCCTCAATCTCTTTGTGTATCATATCATGAAATATAGTAGTCATTGCCCTCATGTATGTTGCTCCAGCATTCTTCAATCCGAATGGCATTACCCGATAGCAATAAATTCCCCACGGCGTAATGAAAGCCCTTTTCTCCGCATCTTCCTCATCCATTAGAATCTGATGATACCCAGCATAGCAGTCCACGAAAGACTCGATCTCACGTTTGGCACAATTATCGATCAAGATATGGATGTTGGGTAACGGGAAATTATCCTTTGGGCTTGCTTTTTTCAGATTGCGATAATCAACACATACCCTAATTTTTCCATCTTTCTTCGGTACTGGCACCACATTAGCCAACCAAGTAGGATATCAAATAATCCGAATAACTTTTGCATTCAACTGTTTGGTTACTTCTTCCTTAATCTTCACACTCATGTCGGTTTTGAACTTCCTTAATTTTTGCTTGATAGGAGGGCATGCCGGATCAGTGGGCAATTTGTGAACCACTAAATCGGTGCTCAAACCCGGCATGTTGTCATATGACCATGCAAAAACGTCTTTGAACTCAACAAGTGCTTTGATTAATTCTTCCCTGATGTTTGGTTCAATGTGGATGCTTATTTTAGTTTCCCAAATGTCATTCGCATCTCCCAGATTGATGGCTTCCGTGTCATTTAAGTTGGGCTTGGGTTTCTCTTCAAATTGGCTTAATTCTCTGTTAATTTCTTCGAAGGCTTCATCCTCATCGTATTCCGACTCTTCATCATATTCTACCTCTTGCACCATTAGTTTGGAATCAGATTGATTTTTTAGACTAGGTTGAGGATCCGTCGTGCATGCCACGTCATTAGGACCAGTATAAAGAGAACTATTCAGAAAAAAGAAAAGAAGAAAATAAAATTAAAATAAAATAAGGAGTAGAGAAGAAACTTTCATTGATTGAAGTACGGGATAACAAGGTTTCACACTTTTGACGAGTACAAAATAAAAGAAAACGGGATTACAACCCTGGAATAATCCAGCTAAACATGAAGGAAAATCAAATCCTACTACCAAGACTCCCTCCGCATGGGCAGAGGAGTAGCCATCCAATTGTTGATCTTGGCATTAGGCCCTACAAACTGCACATCCGCCTTGCTGGATCCTTCCCAAGCTTCTACCATGTTGACTTCGGCAAATAATCTTTTAAAACTTTCATCCAAATCTCCATTTATACCAATTAGTGGCCCTGTAACCTTGGACAGCAATTGTTTTTTGATGCTCGGCCTGACAAAAGATCGGGATAGGCGTGGGATTGGCTTGGGAAGGACCCATGCCCTTTTCTTCATCTTCTTGGCTCGTCGTACATCCGCCGATGTAGGCTTGAACCCCAGCCCAAATGTATCCAGATTCTTGGGCAAAGAAACCGGTTGAACAATACCCTGAAGATTAGCCCCTAAACTTTTGCCAGGAACAAACCCGTTCTTCAGCATCTCCGAGGCTACCATGAAAGTTGCAGCCGCTATTTTGGGAAGCGGGATGCTTCCACCCTTAGAAAATTTGTCCGCTGAAACTGTATTAAAAACCTGGTAAACCCACGGCCCTTGTTATCATCAGTCTCTATATAGGGTATGATGGCATTACTTACGGTACATGTATTGTCTTCCCCATGCACTACGATCTCTTGTCTATCCCACTCGAACTTGACCATCTGATGTAGTGTAGAAGGCACTGCTTTGGCAGCGTGAATCCACGGTCGCCCTAACAGAAGATTATACGACACTGCGACATTTAACACTTGAAACTCCATGGTGAAATCGACTGGGCCAATTGTCAATTCAAGTATGATGTCACCCACTGTGTCTGTACCACCACCATCAAACCCTCGAACGCAGATGTCGTTCTTGTGAATTCGGTCATTATCAACTTTCAGTTTGTTCAAGGTGGACAACAGACAAATATTGGCACTGGACCCTTTATCAATCAGTACTCGAGTGACTACCGAATCTTCATACTTCACGGTCAGATAGAGAGCTTTATTATGCTCTGTACCTTCCACGGGCAATTCATCGTCGGAAAATGTCACCCGGTTCACCTCAAAAATCTTGTTTGCTATTTTCTCCAGATGGTTCACAAAGATCTTATCCGGCACATGGGCTTCGTTTAGAATTTTCATCAATGCCCGGCGGTGCTCGTCTGAATGGATCAGTAACGATAGCAATGAGATCTGTGCCGGTGTTTTCCTCAGCTGCTCCACAATGGAGTAATCTTGTGCCTTCATCTTCTACAAAAACTCCTCTGCCTCCTCCTCCGTCACTGGCTTTTTTATTGCTGCCGAATTGGCCCTTCTCAATTCTACGGGAGCAAAACACCTTCCCGAATGAGTTAGACCTTGGGTTTCACACACGTCTTCCATAACCTCTTTCCCCTTATACATCACCGTCACTTGATTGTAGCTCCACGGCACGGCCTTTTCACTGATTATTGGCAACTGCATTACTGATTTGATGACAACAGGTTCTATGTGAGCCCCTTTTACCACCACGAGTGTCCTTGACACCCCCTGAATCACTACCTTGATTGGCTTGGGTTTTTTCATAGCAACAGACGACCCTTTCCCCATCACCACAACTGGCTTGGTGTCTACACTTTCCAGTTGTACCACTGCCTTCTCTTTGGTTAGTTTTTCCTTGAGACTGGCTTCACTGGCCCGGATCATCATTACTGTTTGTGAGGGTTTCTTAAACTTCCCTCCCTTGTGCACTAGTTCGATCATGTGGGACTCATGGTGTGCTGACAATGGATTATGATTAATGTTTGGTACCTCTGGCGCCTGAACCTTGATCCTATTTGTGTCAATAAGATCTTGCACGACAACTTTTAATTTCCAACATTTCTCAATATCATGTCCGGGTGCCCCTAAATAATATTCACACCTTACTGACTGGTCCAGATTTTTAGTGAGGGGATCTGGCATTTTGGGCTCTATAGGATTCAACAGCCTAACTGCCTCAGTTTGTGGAAAAGAGTAGTATAGGATTCTCCCAGAGGAGTAAATGTTCTCTACTTCTACATCCTCTCATTCTTGAAAGCTTGATTCCCACGGAAACCCGACCCTGGAGGATTTCTGTAGGCCCTTGGGGGTAGATATGTGTTTTGTGGGTGTGGGTATGTATTTTGGGAAGCCGGTGCACGCCATTGCTGGTGAATCGGAGGTTGGGTATATGTTTGGGCATGATGGACGGAAAAACGTGGCTCTGGGTAGTAGGGTTGTGGAGGGATATATGGGGTGTATGGGTAACTCGGGCAGTGGGGTTTGGGCTGGTAGTAGGGTGAAGGACCTCTAGATCTGGACCAAGTGCATGTTTCGACTGTTGCGACTTCTTCTTTCTTCTTTTTCCCGAGCACACCTCCCGTGCCGCTCTGGATAGCCTGAGTGGTGGCTTTGATTGCCGAGTAACTCATTATTTTATTAGACTTGAGTCCCTCTTCGATCATACCGCCCATTTTCACAACCTCATTGAACGATTTGCCAATCGTTGTCACCAAGTGACCAAAGTAAGTTGGCTCCAAAGCTTGTAGAAAGTAATCGACCATCTCTCCTTCCTTCATTGGGGGATTGACCCTTGTGGCATGTTCTCTCCAACGGAACCCGTACTCCCTGAAACTCTCCCCAGGTTTCTTCTCCAATTTTATCAACGACAAAACGATCTGGAATGATTTGTAGATTGTACTGGAAGTGTCCGGCGAATGCTTGCGCCAAGTCATCCAAGGTGTACCATCTACCATGGTCTTGGCGTGTGTACCACTCCAATGCAGACCCGCTCAAACTCTGGCTGAAATATGCCATCAGCAATTCATCTCTTCCGCCTGCCCCTCTCATCTTACTGCAAAATCCTCACAAATGTGCCACTGGATCACCATGCCCGTCATACAGATCGAACTTAGGCATCTTGAACCCAGCTGGTAGCTGAACATCTGGAAACAAACATAAATCCTTATATGCCACGCTGACCTGGCCACCCAGACCCTGCATATTTCGGAAAGATTGCTCTAGGATCTTTACTTTCCGAACCATTTCTTCCTGCTCTGGATTCTTGTTCTATTTTTCGGGCGCTTCCGGGTTGTCAAGCTGAAGAGGGAACGGGTAAGGTTCAGATGCTTTGAAGGTGGGTTCAGGAGGATAATACTGATGATCCTGAGTTTGGAACACAGGCTCGCTGGAAGACCTGTGGAGTGTGGCCGGTGGATGTGCCACGAAAACAAGGGTAATTGGTGGTGAAGGGTATGGGTTTGTTTTTGGCATTTGGGGTGTCCTGGAGGCGGTTTTATGGTGTTGTTGATATGTAGGAAAGTTGAGTGATGAGTCCGAAACAAGCCGTTCTGGAGATTGGGCGGGTGTCAGGAGAAAAATGGGGTTAGCAGGATAGGGTGGTGCTGGCTGACCGCTTGTCCAAGCTTGGTACATCTCGGCCATCTGTTGTTTCAATTTGTACACCTCATCTTTCATTGCTTGTACGTCTACCTCTTCTACCTCAATGTTTCATTCTCTATCAGGGCTAGATATTATTACCGGTATCGATCCCTTCGATCTGGTCTGATAGTGGTGTTGTGCCAGTGCGCTCTAAGTATACTAACTATTTGAAATTTTTGGAATAATAACAAACTTGTTAGTTTTTTAGAGTTTAACAAATATGTTATTGCACGTTGAGATGCAATGTACCTAGGCAGTTTAACCATTTCTATCATGTCTTTGCTTCGATTGCATGCGTCATTCCGGCTTTTAACAGTTGTGCCCCTTTTTTATTTTATTTATTTATTTATTTATTTTTTCTAGCGGTGGTCGAATCTTATGTGGATTGCCTACGTATCATGACCCCGCATGAATCAGACCGAGCGTAGTTCTGGCCTATAAAGATGTGACAAAATTTCGGGATTTTTATAACAAACTTCTTTGATTATAAACATGATTTAAAACGTTCAAAATTCCCACAACAAACTCTAAACAAGAAAATACTTGACTCAAAACACACTCAAAACTTAACACCAGGATTTTAAAACTAGACTCTTAAAAACCCAAAAGGACAGACTCAAAACATCATTCTAATGGCCCAAAATTTCCTGGGGTCCGCGAGGCATCGTTCAGCCTTGCCGCGGACATTTGTGCAAGATCCATTTGCAACCCTTTCAACTCCTCCATGATCCGGCGGATATAAATCATTATCGCAGAAAAGAAGGTGGTACATGTCATATCCTCACATGCTAGGCACTTCCTGGTGATATAGTGCCTGATATCTTCAATTCTTTCCTTGATTCTGTCTCTTTCCAGAAACAACTGCTCTATCTGTTGACTTCTTGCTCCCAGCACTTGAGAATTGCGAAAGAGTTGATCTTGGAATTCATGCATCTATTCCTCCATCCGTTCCATCAGGTTATAATAGCGTTTCCTATCCGTTTTGAAATCCCTGGCTTGTCTGAATACCCGTTCTTTGAGGGTGGATATTGTTTCTCTTAAGATAATGATGCTTTCCTCGTAGTCCCTCTTCATCTGCCGCATACATTGTGCCCGCTCTTCTGTACCTCTTGCCCATCTGACTTGGATCCTTACCAGTCTAGCTTCAGATCTTTCTAAATCCTCTTGACATTCAATGATTTGCCTTCTCAACTCATTTATCAATACCTCGTCAGACCGACTTCTTGGTTGTCTGTCGGCATCCATTCTCATCTGTCGGATTTGGGTCTTCAAGGCCTCATTTTCTTGGGCTAACTTCTTTTTATCCCCTTTGTCGGCGGTGGCTTGCAAACTGCTTTCAAACCGGAGATCCTGGACCTGTTTTTCCATTGCTCCTATGCGGGCCCTGTATTCCCTTTCTTTTTCTAACCAACCCCATTGCTCCTACGATGATTCAACAAACTCCTGGCGGTGTGGTCTCTTAGCTGGCCTTTCGTGCTCAAGTTCTCTCCTATACCAAGCAAGATATTCTGGCGATGCTTCGCCTCTAGCCCGATCCTGCACGCGAGTATTTGCTTTTAAGCATTGACATTCATTCCAAACCCGGCGGACTCTTGCTTCGGGCAACTGTCTTTCAGTGCTAAGATCTTCTTCCCGCCGCACTATTTGGCACCTCCCGAGTTGTCTCAAGACCCGATATGGAGCGTAAGGCTGAATGCTCTTAAATCCCATCAAGAGAAGGTGTGATCTAGCCACTTACATATACATGACTTCATCCACAGATAACCACCCAAATGTCCATTCTATCTGGCTTGCGGTGACAGAACGTAGGTGTGCTACCCATTCGGTGACCCCTTCTGGCAAACTAATCCCGTAAACCCTTGTAGAAAACTCTTCTATACATGTTTTCTTTGAGGACCCATAGCTCATAAATTGAGAGCGATGACATAAGTGTTCAATCATCCACATTTGCAGCAGTATATTGCAACCCTCGAAGAAATCCCTCCGGCTTTGCAAGCAGTAAGAGCGCGGAAGATGTCGGCTATTATCATGGGTGCCAGAGTGCTGTTATCCTAAGTGAGCAAAGTACTGACGACCCCGTCGACTTGTATATCAATTTTCCCATCTTTTCTAGGAAACACCAGAAGTCCCAGAAAGGCCACCATAAACGCAATACACCTATGGTCTTCCCATTTCAGGCGATTTTCTTTGCTACAGATTTTGCTTTCTGGGTTGTTGAACCCTCCGATATGGCCATATCTGTCGTACACGAAGGACATGGTCAAAAGCCCTCTGCCAAATCCGGGTTGTGAACCGTTCTGCGTATCTTCAGAGCGTTTAAGAACATATGTATGGTCACGATCCTCAGAGCAATCAAATACTATTTTCTCAAGGGAATTTTGGGACCCCCAATGTATCCCGCTATTTCTTCCAATGTCGGTGTAAGCTCAAAATCTGAGAAGTGAAATACATTGTGTGCCGGGTCCCAGAACGGAACCAACGCCTTTATGATATCCCCCCTCGGATTGATCTTCAACAACCCAGTAAGGCCTCCTAAGTACAACTTGACCGTGTTTTGTCCTGATTCGCCTAGGTCATTCCACCACATATGTAATCCCAAAGGGATCTTGTTTATAAGGTCTCCAGGTGAATTCTGATTCGTGCTCATTCTGCACATTTATGAAGATGATTAAGGTTTTCCGAACACCTCATTTGACTCATTTGACTCAAAAGTAAAACTAATTTTCCCTTTTTTCCAAAAGTGAAAGACTCGGTTTTCCAAACACAGCCTTTCAGTACTTCGGGGAAGAAGATTTTAAGGCTGTGTGGGTCAACCGGCAAAAATTCTAAAAAATGACCAAAGGTGGCCGTTTATACAAAGTCAGCCTTCCGATGTCCCTTTCAGGAACATTCGGCTATATTTGACAAGAGCGGCATCACCCGACTTATTGATGATGCAATTTAAAATTTGACATATATTTGTTTTTTGTTATTTTGCAAAAAAGGAAAGTTAGACCCGACGAGGCTTGCCTACGTATCTCACATCCGGTGAGAATCAAACATGCGTAGTTTGGGCAAAGAAAATAAACTGAATTTTGAAAATGAGACTCTTTTGTTTTGTCATCCAAATAAATCAAACTAAAAACATTTCCTTTTTTTTTCAAAAATTCGGCAGCGTTTCGACACTACTTGGGCATTAGTCTGTTTTTCGAAAAATAAGTAATTATCTCTCTACACTCTTATTTTCTTTTTTTTCCACAAATTTCCAATATTCTCGATTTTCGGAAACCGGTCAGCATGCAAGTTTGAAGCAAATAAATGCGTAAAACAAACAGGATGCAGTTGGATGGTCTTTTTCATTTGAGGTTACCTGTCCTAGACGGACCCAACCCCTGTGTTGAGCCCCCTAAGTCAAATGCAACATGATGCAGATAAGCGTTCCTACTAGGGATCTGGCATGAAGTCAAGTTATTATATGTTCAAAACCTAGGTATGTGTTCTAAACAGTGTACCCGAGCGGACAACTCGAGTCGAAGAGGGGGCTACGTACCGGGGACCCGCGAGATCGTCCGGCTTTGTAACTTATCCGGCCTCTTTCTTATTTCAGGGTGTGACACTAACAGAATAGGGAGTCTCACCAGTAAACAAATCCCCGGAGGTGAGAAGAGAAGGGTTTCGGCATAGTTTATATATAAAGTTCAAATAATATCAAAGCGGTAAAAGCAATTTTTGCACATTAGTTCCAAACATGTAATAAAAATCAAATAATATACAAGACAAATACAACAAATATTCCAAGCTCAAATTCTTGAACCCTGAACCAAAGTTCTGGGTTCTCAATCCCCAGCGGAGTCGCCAGAGCTGTCACACCTTCTTTTTACGCTACTACACCCCCGTGAGAGGGTATAATAAATGGGAGTTTTTCCAATTAAAGAACAATCGAAACGGGATTTATTATTAAGAGTTGGAGTTTCCACTTGAGAGATTTATGGTGTCCCAAGTCACCGGTTTGAATCCCGAATCGAGGAAAAAAATTTACTCCATATTACAGTCTACAAATAAGAAATCCGGATAAGGAATTCTGTTAACCCGGGCGAATGTGTTAGGCATTCTCGAGTTCCGTGGTTCTAGGACGATCTCTTAACTGTTATATTAGGCTTAATTATCTGATTTTAGTACATGTTCAAACCTATGTGCATTTTTACCTTTTAACCGCTTTTGATCATTATTATTTTTATAAGAATTGCAAGCAACGTCGTGAAAAAACACATCTCAAACCACGTCACATCAATGTACCCGTGGTTATTGACATATTTCGACTCCGTTGAGATTTGGATTTGGGTCACATAAATGTGCACCCGAGTTTTAGAAAGTGAGATTATTAACACACGCCTAAAACAACTAACGCATTATTAACTTTACGAAAAACCATGAAAATTTGCTAAATGGCTTACCCGATTTTCTAAATATTTTATAAAGGTAATTAAAGATAGCCTACGCGATTTAATGAACTAAAATAATTAAAAGCTTGTAATTTATTTTATTATTTAAAAAAAAGCTTGAGCGAAGTTGTGCGAATGCATACTCCGAATTAGTTTTAAAATTGTGGTCATATTACGCGAACGTATACGCAACCACAATTGTATTTTAAACGGCCTTATAGGTTTGCTACGGAGATTGGTTGTATATTGTATCTATATTATGAATTTTAAACGGGCCAAGCAAGATCACCTCTAAGCTGTCCATTTTAATTGAATCAACCCATGTAACGACTGGGCTCCAAATGAAACCCTGCTTGGCAGTCCAATTACGATGAACGAATTGCATTCGAAGTCGGCCTAGCTAATTAGGCCTCCCAATTGAATACCTTACAAGCCTTTGAGTTGATCATTGAAATTTGCTCAAATAACGACAGACTATCTATTTCTCTTAAGAAACTAAGATGCACATTGTCATAAGATAAAATTCACTTAGTCATCAGTTGAACACCCAAGTATGATAAACAAACTATTTTCAGCCTATTTTTTTTTTGACTTGCGCAACAAATTTTAATCCGAGATTGAGGTTGGTTATACTTCATATAAATAAGCCTTAATGTAACTAACAACATGCTAATATGAGCAACACATTAAAATATACGGGCTGGAAGATGATTAATTCAATTGCATATTAAAACACAAATCAACCTCAAACTATGGACATTTGTTTCCAACTCAATAGATCTAACTCAAATAACCTGCACTAACAAACAAACTCATAGGCTTACAAATTTGATTTGAACATACGATTACACCACAACCCCTTGAACATATTTTAAAATTCTAGTGTTAACAGGGCACCACTAAGTTAAACACCTCTTGAAATTAATGCATCAAATCCCACTTCAAAAAAATACCTACTCATTCTGCATACCAGATCCAAAGGACGCTACATCAAGATGAGATATCCTTTCCTAATACATAGTTAATGATTCAAGTAAACTTTGAGTCTCTCGTATTAACACAATTCTGATCCTATCCTAAAAAAACCACGAATAAAGAAAGTAAACGAGACAGTGAGCTAGGTTAGAGACACATCTACTACTTAGCTAAAATAGGGCCACACCCTAGGATAAATGCATACTGCTTTAGAAGGACATCATGGATTAGAAGGAAAAAGAAACAGACTATAACTAATTAGGAACCAGAAGCTTGATACTAAGCATCAACACATTTTATTCCACTTCGATATCCAATTTACAGATTTACATTGCTTGAATTTTCATAGATGCATACCTGGAATTGAAAAGGCAAGGGGAAGATTGAGGGATAACAAATATTAAGCGTAGAAATCAGCAACAGCAAAAGAACAACCCAGATTCAACTCGAAATACGAATGAAATCAACTCATAAACTAATGGAACAGTAACTCTATTGTAGAATTCAACCCAGACTTCCAAAAAGAAAATAGGCTCCTCAACGATTAAGAGATTGCTTCAGCCAATTTGAGAATAAAAAATCAGAAAATAAAGAAGTGAGGAGTTTGTAACCTTTTGTATCTTCTGAAAATTGTATCTCCTAATTCTTAGATTTTTAGAGTGTTTTTCTCTATTTGTGCCTGGATTTCCCTCTTTAAAAAAAACAGTCTGATTTTTAAAGTGTTTTCAATGTGTATCTCTGTATGTGTATGATATGGAAAAAATCTCTCTTGTCCCTCTGAATATCTACCCTTTTAACTTCAGACCTCTCTCTATCTCTCAAGGTTTCCAGAATGTCTTCTTCTCTATGTGTGTATCTCTCCCTCAAATTTTTAGAGTGTCTTCTCAGTATTTTTTAATCTCTCCGATTTTCAGACTTCAAATAGGCATCTCATTAGTGCCCTATGCACTATCAATCTTATCTTTTCAGTTTTTTAATCATCCCATTACTCTAGTGCCTTTTGATTTAATCAGTAGTGCACCACTAATATGCTAGCAGCCCCCTACTGTATTACTTTTATTAAACAATCCCTGATCACCTTTTTAATCCCCTGTTATTTACAATCATGAAAATCCCTCTGTGCCAAAATGATTGGGCTTCTTTGAATTGGACCACAGATGACCCAATAGGCCCAAGGCTAATCTTAAACCAGTCAACGTGAGCATTTAAAGCTCAGGTTCTGACCCAAACCATGCCCAAACTAACTGAAGACATAATTTGATTGATTAAATATTAACTCGACAATTATGAATTACACTAAATAAGAAAAATGATCAAATAAAATAAAGAAAAATAGAGTTAGTTCTAAGTCCATTTGACACAATTAAACGAAATCACTAACAAGCACTTATCGTCTAAATTTCGCTAACTGGTTAATGAAACAAAGAAATGAAAAACAGGAAGAACGAGAAAGAAAAATAAAGGATACAAGGAAAAAAAAAAACAAAGAAAAGAGAAGAAACGAACAGAAATACCTCAGCTAGGTAAGTAGATGGTTAGCTTGGCGGACCTTCGATACTTTCCGATTTGAACCGAAATTGGTATTAATCGGATGTTCTTGTTGGGAACAAACGATTAATACAAGTCTCAGTTCAAGTCGTTCTTGGACAGTTTAAAGAATTGGGGAATTTTTCTTTTGCTTTCCTCTTCGATCTGAAATTGGGCTCACTTGATGATTATTTAGAGAGATACAGTGATGGATTCAGGTTAAGGAAAGAGTATTGACTGTATGGAAGAAAGACGGAGTTGAATAGATCGAGCGCCGCCACCGGGGAAATTGTTGCGGCGCTAGGGTTCATGACCTAGATCGTATATTCGAGGAGTTTGGTCCAGGTTTGAAGGAAGGTTGTCACACCTCCTTTTTTCGGCCCGCGAGGGGTAAAGGAGTTTTTTCCAATTAAAGGACAATCGAAACAAGATTTATTATTAACATTTAGAGTCGCCACTTGGGAGTTTTATGGTGTCCCAAGTCATCGGTATAATCCCGAATCGAGGAGAAGAATGACTCTGTTTAACAGTCCGCGAACCAGAAATCCGGATAAGGAATTCTGTTAACCCAGGAGAAGGTGTTAGGCATTCCCGAGTTCCGTGGTTCTAGCACGGTCGCTCAACTGTCATGTTTAGCTTACTTATCTGATTTTTATACATGGTGTAACTTATATGCCAATTTTAACTTTTAACCGCTTTTATTCACTTTATCCAAGAAAATTAAACGTCGTCTGAGACATGTCTTTGGATTGCGCCGCATGAAATGAACCCGCAATCCTAAACATATCTGATTCGACGTTTTGGGATTTGGATTTGGGTCGCGTGAAATGCACACCCGAATTTAAGAAGGTAAGATTATTAAGCATGCGCCTAAAGCGACAAACGCGTTATTATTTGGGGAAGGCCATGAAATTCGCTAAACTGCCCGTCCCAAAATCTAAATGTTTTAATATATACACTTATGAGGGCCCCACAAATTGTGATTTATCTTGGCGAAGCACGCCTCATTTATTTTAAGGATATCCTACAGTGACTACATTTCTATTAAATTCGTCTCTAAAATAAAAGAGAAAAAATCCTAATTAATTTACATGCTAGAGTTATTATAGCCAAGTTCCGAATATGATTCGCAAAAATGAACGTAGTAGGCAGTTCGCTTGACAATTATGGGCCCACGCCCCATCGTGTATGGTACAAAACTGGACCTGGGCCGTCTTTATCCTAAAGTTAGGCCTAACTAATTATTCTACACGTGTTCAAACTTTAAGAAGCAGAAAATAAAAGTGATATCTAATGAAACCTATTTTTTACAGATTTAGGTAAGCAAATTGTTAATTAAAATAATTTAAGCTATTGAGTAATTAACCTAAGGCTTGATGTGCATTCTTAACATGCTTTCAAACAAATAAACTAAAGATGACAGAACATTATTACTTCACCATATGTCTTCTTTAACTAGAAGACATAGACTAATGGTCCGATAAACTACTACAAACTGTTCCGCTATACATATCTAACTATTACATGATTATGGTAAGAGAAACTAATTGATATATACAACTTAAGGTTCAGAAATACAACTAGAATAATAGCAGAATGTTAGCTCTTCATTCATGCTTCCAATATCTTACAAGATATACCTGTGTATCAGTATTGTGTACCTGGTATTTGGAAACAAAGAAGGAGAAGGAAGGTCAGTGATGGCAGTAACAGTATCACAGCAACACAGGTTCAGCAACAACAGCTTGGAATTGAGAATAACCAAAACCCAGTTTCAAATAGTAGCAGAAAACCCAACGACCAGATTTAAACCAAGCAGAAAACCCAAGAATCCATGAAATAGTTCATATTTTTTTCTTTTTACTAGAACAGAAACACTTTAAAAAATCACTCCACTTTATGTGCAAAATACAGCCTATAAAGCACTTTATATCTATTTGACATAGCAAGATAACAGCCAGCCAGTTTTCCTTCTCTCTTAATACTGAACTTCTAAATAAAAAAAAACCCTCCTCCCCTTTTATGTCAAAACTGATCCTATTTATAACCAGGAACAGACCTCTAAGGTTTGCCTTGAAGCTCATGGACCTAGACCTGCCCATTCCCCTTTGATTCCCACTCCTACTTGTCTTCTTGATGCAAGTTATTTTTGCTCCCCACACTTGGTTCCCATTGTACTAATCAAGAGTCATGGGTGTGTTAGAATATTCATATTAAACCCCATGCCCTTGCGTTATGTACCCCACTGATATTAAACTAAGGTTAATTATTTAACCAACTCGACAGACCCTCTTAGTTAATTCTAATTAGACCCTGTTAAATCCCAAAATTTCCCTTAACCCCTGAAGATTACTGTTCTGCCCTAACTCTTAACAGTCAGTATATAAACCCCTCTAAATTTAACTAACACTGATTATTAACTACTAAACAACCACACAGCTATAACAGATCCTAGTCAAATTTAGGCAGTGATTCCTATAGAGTTGAAGCAAGGCAGGCGATCCAATATGCAAAACAGGGGTGATTTTCAAATGGGCAATCATTCGATCCAAAAAAGGAGATGAACATATTCATAAACTCAACTTGATCTCACAAATCAAACAGAAAGAACAAGATGACAAACATACTGGAAAAATGAAACTATCATCATGTGATTCTGGTATTCAAATACAAGAAACTAATTGACGATATTTAATCAATCGCCTATATGAGCTATAACAGACAACAAACACACAATAAACAAACAGGCCACCAAATGAATTCAGTAGCTTTGGGCAAAACAGGGAATCTTAATATGAACTTAACTATTCTATGACTTTAAACAGGTTGAACACATAACTCATTATAGGTACAAGTAACAAACAAACAGAAGAAAATGACCAAATAAAAGGTCTTATGAAGACGAACATAATTA